>JAFBJQ010000692.1:208917-249799 GCA_016785345.1 Trinectes maculatus
AGTCCTTCTTATTTAAAGTAAACAATACATTTTCTACAGCACCTTCAGAACAGTGGTACAGAATGACAAACCATCTTTCTGATCAGGTATCAGCATTTGCAGTCTATAAGCCGGTGAGCACCAGGAGGGAGGTTTGGGTTTGGGAGTCATTAATGCTCAGTGCATCAAGGAGAGAGAGAGAGAGAGAGAGAGAGAGAGAGAGAGAGCAATACTAGGCTACAGCAGTCTTTCAGGTGTCTCCTTACACGGCACAGGCGTACGCTGCAGATCCCGGTAAGCTCAGTCCTGCTGAGAGCGACATACTGTCCACAAGACTCCGAGAATCTGCCTGTTTGTTATGGCCATCAACCATATCAGTAAGATAATAGCTACTCTGGAGACCCACTGTTAGTACAAAGAGATCAAAAGACCGAATATTACACATGGGAGAGAGCGGTGTTCCATTTTCTACAATGTTGCAAACAGTGTCACTGTACGTACCACTGAAACTCATCGGCATTCAATACAAAGCCTGCCGCACAATACTGCAATACGATTTCCACAGTAAATGAGAAAGTAAATGTCACTTACAAGATGAGCATTAATCTCATGTCATTGCATTTTAATGGCACCCTCGCTCAGAGGAGAATTAAACTGCTCCCCAGAGATCAACATCACCACTCCACCACTGTGCAGAAATCACCCGCCTATGTCACAGCAGACGCACACGCAAGGCCGCTCATGTCACATGTGACCTAACCGGCACATAGTGCGTGTTTGTGTGACCTTGGCGAATGTTCATTTTCATTCAATCGTACGCAGATTCTCACGCCATCTAAATTTACTCTGTGTCAAAGGTTTGCAAAGGGTTTCCTCTATTCATATCCGACGCTTGTCGTGGTAACAAGCGAAAGCAACACAATGGATGTCATGTTAGAGAGACTGGGTGAAGGCGTGCGCTGATCCCTGTATTTAAACAAGAATCACATTGTGTCGCTCTGTTAATGACGGCAACCTTTTTATCCAATCCCAACTAACTGTCTCTCTTTCGTACGCTCAGCCCGTGTTACACTGGGGCTGCAGGACTTTAATGAACTTGCATTTCTATCAGTGGATGGAAATTAATGGCTGGGACTCAATCACATAATGGTCAGGGTGCATACCACATGATCACACACACTGCCTTCACCACAGACCGCATGTCTCCCCTCTACTCTACCATGGACCCAGTCTCTCCTTCACTATATTTAGGATCTAATGTAATACTACTTTTCTGCTTTTTACAAATGTGTGCCGACAGAGTAATATGAAATAAATAACAATAAATAATCACATAGCATCATAAGAGTAGGTGACAATATGTGCTTAAGAAACACAACGCAATCAATGAGGTTTTGTCAAGCAAAACATCCTGGAACCAGACAAAAGCAGAGTTTTATCACTATTCAAGTCACACGTTAGGGCAACTGAACAAACTGGATGTCGTTACGTTGTCAATGAACAAGGGCTCTCTTGGCAGTTTGTCTTTTGCAGTATTGATCTCATTATATTTGGCTTCATCGATCAATCCGCAATGCTAAACAGATTCATACTGCTGCTTTGTGATGGTAGGAGGAAAAACAGATTCTACTACTTTACCGACTTAGATTGACCCTATGAGTCCTCCAGCAACTCAAGTGCCTTTACAGAGATGAATCCATTCAAAGCGTTCGCTTCATTCAGCCCGGGAAATCCACTTGTCTGTAATTACTAGCAATATGTTTTCAAGAATGAATGTACCTAGTTTGCGTTTTACATTGGCCACAGAATAAAGGTTATATCAGATTAATGTTTGAAGATCTTGGAGCGGTGGTGGGATACATAATAATCTGCTGACACACTTTACGTTTCAGCAAAAAAAAAAAAAAAAAGAATTATCCCTCTGCAACTCATTTCCTTTTCTCTTTATCCTTCCTCTGCACTCTCTATCACTCTCTATCTATTCTTACTCACTTCCTTTAGGCTTCAGGCTGCTGTGTACAAGCCCAAAAGTACAGATTCTATTTCCTGTCAAACACTGCACAAAGGCAGAGAATCACTACTGAACTGCCTCAACTTACCATTTAGAAACATTTACATCTTTTCAGCTGAGTCTGAAGTTCGGCCTCGACACGTCACATAAATTGCACTGTTGCCTTTAAATGTCATCATTTGAATATATCTCTGATTGGGATTTTAAAGTTGAGGAAATGCAATAAAGAGAATCGTATTCTTTTAAACTGCCATATATGAAAGTAAAATGGCAGACTGGCAGTCAGTGTGTTCTAAAACAAGGCAGTTCCCAAATTCCCCTTGGGCAAAAAGCTTCACCACTATACGTGCTTATAATTATGTATTGTAGAGATATAAACAATTCCACCTTGATGAAAACTATCTGCTATGGGTATGCTTGTGTATGTAGTAAAAAAAAACACTCCTGTCAGCTCTAAGGCCTTTTTAAAACATACACAAAACAACCATCACACTATAAAAACTACACTATAAAAAGCACTTGTAAAATAGCTGTGCATTTTCTGCTGCTGGCATGGAAATATGATGACCCTGCAAACTTTCAGACATTCTTAAAAGAAACTAGGTATTGATTGTAAATATAACAGGTAAGATGTTCAGTGTGTTATGCACATCCCTGGATGTTTCAGAAGATACTAAAACAAATATATAACAAGGCTATGTTACAAAACTAGCAATAGAAGAAAACTAAAGAAGGAAAATTTAAAAAAAATAATACGACCTACTCAATGAATACGTTTTTGTGCATAGATTTAACGCTAAAGTTTCTCTATTGGCGATTCTTTTCATGCTTCATGCTTACTCATATCTCTGTTTAATGTACTGCTCAAGTCTGTTTACTAAGCTGCCAAAAAATATAAATTGCATTTCATGACAGCTCAGTATTTAAGGAATACACACACACACACACACACACATGCACACACACGCACACACACATACATTTCTAGTGCAACATTAATCTGAAAATGTTGACAGCTCAGGCCTAACAGAGTTCATAAATGAGTTTCAAAGTACAAAAATATCACTGAGTTGGAAGGTGTGGTAATTCTCAGCTGCTAAATGGGATGTGGGTTGGTTACTGACAGATGGAAGCCAAGAAGGGAAAACACTATTTTTCTTTTCCTTTCTTTAAATAAATCTTTTCATCGCCTTTTTAAAACGCCTTCTATATAAATTGATTGTTGTTGTGCTTATTTACCGATCCTAAGACTTATTGTATCTGATCTTTGAAGCTCTTTTGACATAATGTCCCCCAAGTTACTGATAGCACCTCAGGCTGCTAACTGTCAATCATGGAAAACAGTGTGTAGAGTGTAGCACATTCCACGTGCAGCATGTTTATCTCCACTCATCATTAAAAACATTACTTAATTATCTCATACAAACATGTAGTTAGATTCTTATGTGTGCTGTCAACACGGCTCTTAATGAGCTTCTGTGTGTATGCTGTGCACTGTATGTTTGTGCCTCTGTACCATAATGTATATGCATGTTAATGCGTATGCAAATGGGAAGATACTCATAAATTTGGCATTTACTTCATGAATAATATCCATCTGCTCCGGGACTGAATGGACTCTTCATTTGGTTTTGCTCTCTGATTGCCTCTCAGGACAGAAGGGGAGTAAACAGGTCTTTGAAAGTGACTTGATAAAGCATTGTCCTGAAGCAGCTTTATTTCTAAGCTTTGCCACAGTATATGACATATGCAGATTGATATTTCACCATGAAATCAATGTTAATATGAGGGCCAGGCGGCAGTATAGATTTTTTTCTGTTTTTGCTTTGGCATGGTCATCAATCCCTATAGGTGATCTGGGAAAAGGGACAAACGGGAGAACACGCGAGACAGCTGTTAAGAGCCGCAGCGGCAGAGGTGACAGGTCAGGAAGGTTTTTGATTTATTTTACCCGTTTGCGGTGCAGTGTAGCAAGCCAGCACTCTCGACACATTTTCTGTGGGCCATTCCTGCAACCACAAGTGAACCATCTGACTGTTTACTCATTCATGCAGGACACTCATGCATCCAAGGCTTATGTCTTCTCCAGGAATCTGCATATATCCTGTTTGAAATAAGGCTAAAACCACTTATAATCTTAAAACATTTGAAAGTAACAACAACATCAATAAAAATTCTAGGTTGGCGCATCTCATCATAATAAATTCTTGTTTTCTAATGTTTATATCTGAAGTCTTGTTGGTCTTGTGACAGAGCCGCCATCTGCCCGCTGCCGTTCTTCATACTGAACTCTGTAACTCTGCCTCCGGTCATGAAGGAATATACTGCAGCTTCCTATCGTTCCGTGCCGTGACCCCAATTGGAGAGCCGTATTCAATGCGGCACACAGGAGAGACGGGAGGCAGCAGTGAGCTGGCCAAGCAGGCTGCAGGGGACAGATAAAGCTTTTAGAATTCACGAGCTGTCATCACACCATCCCTGACGCTGACCCCACCCCCCACCAACCCTCCATCAAGCACCAGGTGGCAAAGGAACAGTAGGTGAAATGTTGTGTACAGTGACATGAATATATGCAGCTGCGCTTTCTCTATCCGCACACCCAGAAGTTAGCGTACTTCAAGTTTTATGTCCTGGCAGGCCGACAGATGTAATCATAACAAAGCAGTAATCCAACTGTTAACTAAATTAGCTTTTAGTATTTTTCATTTAACTTGAAGACCAAAACCTTAATTAGAACTAGAAATAACATTTTAACTAGAAATTCTCACACTCACATTTGCAAGTGACAGAAAAAGAGTCGAGAACAAAACAAGAGGGAGATTGTGAAAAGGTAAGAAAACTATAAAGGGGAATAAAAAGGGGAAGTGGGCGACAGCTAACAAGAAAAACAGCAAACAAAAACAATTAATTAATTCTCGTCAAATTGGACTCTACGGACTTGTGCAGTTTGTTGTTTTTTGATCATACACAAACACACTGCGGAGTCCAGTGACTTCTGTCAGAAGATTCCAACAGTGAAGATCCCAAAACTCAAACAACAAAGCAAGCACCGCAACCTAAAGCGCTTCCCCAGTCCTCCATGAACTTACCGCCGCTCTGATCATGCAATAATTAAGAAAGTGACGAATCATGAATTGTATGGACGGACCAATTAAGGGATGAGTGTAGTTGGGAGGACTGAAGGTTGATGAAGACGTAGAGGGGGGGAAGCAGCAGCAGGACGGGCAGAGCACATTAGGGGCTGGAGAAGTGGAGTTAGTGGCAGACTGCCACACTGGGCATTGCAGGACAGAACAGGCTCATTTAGGCGTCTGCAGTCGGGGCTGGTGAATGGCAATAGTGCTTCCTCCGCTGCTGCTGGTTTCAGGGACGTGCCTTGAGTGCAGAGTGGCCTGCTTCCTGTGGCCCCGAGGCCTTAAATCAGTTCTGCACTCCACACACCAATCAGCAGCTGCGCACACACTCCCCTACTGTTTCTCTCTCTATTCTCACAGCCGACAGAGATGTCCCGTTAGCTCACTTTGACCCTCAGGTGAGACTTAAGAAGACAGTATTGACCTCGGACTTGGCAACATTTAAGAGAGAGAGGGGGAGAGGGGAAAATAGTAGAAGAGAATTAGTAATGGAATGGTGCAAAGAGGTGCCGAGCGGGAGGTCGCCCAGAAAAGCCATCCGGAGACAACGGTGTTGAAGACGGGTTTGGAGGTTTCTCCCAAAGCTCCTGCTGATGTAATGCCGCGGACATTCAAGAAAACGCAGAGGCCGTCCTGAGGTGCACAGCCCTGCCACGAGGGAAGGATTTCAGAAAGACGCCTTTGATCCCGGCGACCTGGGAGTGATGTCGAATAACAGCGGCGGCGAGGCTGCGTGCTGCTGGTGCGCCCCTGCCACCGTCCCCTGGGTGGCCGCAATTACAAAAACAACATGACTTTGAATCCTTCTGGGGTTTAACCTTAGCCGAGGACGCCAAGTGTTCATGCATCCTGCAGTTGTTCGCGTTCATTTATAATGCATGACCTCGAGCAAAATATTCTTTCCTGAGGGTACACAGGTATATGCATAATTTACCACGGATTCCATGTGAGCAGATGGCACAGAGCAGGACCCCCGGAGGGATGTGTTTTGTCAGAAAATCCTGCTGATGACCACACTACTGGCAAACTGACATCTCACTGATTGAACACCAAAAAAAACAACTTCCCATAACGAGTATTTCAGTATTTTAACAAGATCCACGTGACCTCTGTTCTCTGTTCTAACACTGTGATAAAAAACCCCAGACTACAAACTACACAAAAAAAACATCTGTCACAAACCCATTTGCAGAATTATATTTGTTGTACCATGTGTTGAACTGAGTATCTTTTTTTATTTATATTCAAATATACCCAGGTGGGAGCAAAATGATTCCTTTCAGACTGGATTCAATTTCAAACATTATGGTGAATATATTTCATCACTCGTGTCTCGTTCCTCCCAGCCTCATCGCTGCTCTCATAAGAAACTGGCACATAAGCATCTTTGTGTGCCATAAGCTAATTTACACACTCCTGTGATCATTATGAGCTGCTCTGCCTCTATTGATCTCACTCTGTCTCATATTCAGACCCCGAGGTGCTTCCACTTGTTCCTTCTGAACCTGTTCGCCTATTACAGGCAGCCTGACGCACAGACAACAACGCACACTTTGACGAGTTGCTTGACTCGATCTTTGAGAAAGGACCTTGAGCGTCATGTGCTAGAGCAAGTCAGAGTCCTGAGTTTAATTTATGAGTACATAAAAAGTTTTAATGTCAAAGGGCCCTTTGCTTTTGCTTAAGCATTACGTTGTAAATAAACACCATCACGATGGCGCATGTACACACAGACACACGTGCGCACACACACACACTCATGTGGAACCTCAAGGACAAAGCTGTGGCCATATTAACTTTACAGCTAATATGTGTTTTGCGGATTTTATACATTTGTTATATATTGTACACACACGCACAAACACAAACACACACACACACATCAAATGTATAGCACAACTTCTGTTAGGAAACTACATAATGCATTAAAAACGTCTTTAGAAAAGTGAGTTAACTATAATTTCCTCCACTTTCATCAGACATGAGAGCAAAATCATTGATCGCCATCAAAACAGACAATATCATTGAGGCTTCAGGGTGCAATGTTTCATCTACTGATTTCACTTCATTAAACTTTCATGAGCCGCATTGTTTTGGTGAAACTGCTTCCTTACACCACAAACCGTCATCTTAATTACAATTTGAACCTGCAGGCCTGAAATCTCATGGTCTAATCTTAACTGAAAAAAATCAACATCATTGACAAAGACAGCATTAAAACCATAACTGCGCCTAACGTTTATTTTGAAGCACAATTATGCATCTGCCGCTTTGTTGCGCTGATAATCCTGCATCCACTACTTTGATCAGTTGTAGTCATGTGTTCACGAGTGTCAGGGAAATCTGTCTGAATTCTAATTAAGGCTGTTAACAGTGTTAATCAAGATTCAAGATTCAAGAGTTTTATTTGTCACACACACAATCATACATAGTACAATGTGCAGTGAAATGTTCTTTCTACCTGCTACCACAAATAACTTTTTTTTTTTTTTCCGAGATAATAAAAAAAATAGTGCAGTAATAACAACAGTAAAAACAATATATATAAAATATAAAATATATATATAAATCCAGAATGTGACTAGGATCTTTCGATGAGATCTGATGACAGGAGCGATAAAGGGCTTGTTTCTCTTTACATGACGCTGACAAGTACACAAATCTAAAGTAACTGATCAATAATATGCAAATGTGCTACTTTTCTTTAATACTCTACAAGCTTCAGGAAGACAAACTGATCAGAAAGCTTAGTTCAAACTGATCCTTATAATCCCGTTGCATTATCTTTCCATCTTCCTAACTTCCTATCTATATTCTACGCTCCTGCCCTGGCTTCCTGTATCGTTTGCCTAACGTACCCCCTCCCACACACCTCTTCATGACTCCCACCCTCCCTCTGCGCCACGTTAAACGTGTATTGTCTGGCACTAACTGATTTACCTGCTCAAAAAAATCAAGTGAGAAACCACGAGAGAAGCAAGTGATCGACTGTTCAAATTTGGCAAAATGCACGCCGGTGCCTGTGACGCAAACAGACCAATATTACGCCCGGGATTTTCGGAGCTCATTTCCTCTCGTGTCTATTTGTAGCTAACGCACTGACAAGTTACGCACGCCGAATACAAATGTGTGCGCCCACACCACGGACCAGGAAATTAGTGTTGCAGCAACAAATAAAACACAACACCGGGTTACTGAATGTGCCAATCACCACTGCAAACGTTTCTTAACATCACGTACGGCCCGAGCCATTGTCCCATCAAGAATGCAGGAGATGTGTTTAATACCCACTGTCAGAGCGACTACTGACAGAACATGATCAATAACACGGTGGCGGGCATGAATGATGAATTTGATGAACAAGTGATAAACGAAAGTGCCTAACGACGTGCACTGAATTTTAAACAGCACAGTTTCATATAATATACTCAGACCAAAATTCAAAATGTAGACAGGTGTATAAGTGATAAGGAAGCCAGAACACCCTGTGGTTTATTATACACTGTTTGTTATCAAAGAGAGGAAGCTGCATTGAACTCAATATCATTCACCAATAAACCTGCTAAAAAGACAAGGAGACTGTCTAACCAATACAGCTGCTATAATTTCATTCCTATTGCTTTACAGAATGTTTGCAAAGCAGACTGTGACAGCTTCCATTCCGTTTTTTGTCGCTCAATAGAAGTCCAGTCACACAAGACAATATCAAAGGCCCTCTCAGATGCAGCACTTGAGGGCGGCACAGCATTTCCAGTGTAATGTCTGGAATAAGAGAAATATGCCCTTTATTTGCTTTCCATTGATCACCTTTCTCCTGCAGACCAGTCATCTCTGCCTCGACGCTCCAGGGCAGAGAGGATCTGAGGCTTCACACAGATCAGCCCCACACTGGACCACCCGCTGATTTCACCCCTGGCCACACATTGATTTCTTTATCATGACTTTCTGATTCACTTTCCCGTCCTTACACGCATCTTCCCCTCCCATATGCAATGGGACCACTGACAAACTTCTCAAGTGAAAGCTTTTTAAACCCCATAGGCAGAAAACTTTCCTCAAATGAACCAAAACATCAATTCCTCTGCTGCACCATTGATAACCACCATCCTTCTAAATGCCATTTCTCATGATTATTCCTTCCACAAGTGGCCATGTTTATTTTCTTTAAGAGTTTTCTTGCCTCAGTAGTAAATGCGTCTGTCCGTCAGTGGCACCTTTCATGTTTAACAAAATGGCAGCTTTTACGATGTCTGCTGTGATCCCTCAGTACAGCGGGACGTCTGAAAACACCTGCTATTACCCAAACACATACAGTAGTATGGGGACACGTGCCTGGCACAAAGCCTCGAGGCATCGCTGCACATGTTTTCAAACAGGGATGATTTCCTGGTGCAATCTGTGAGCACCATAAAATCCATCTGCAGACTGAAGCAGCAGTGTGCTTCAGAGATCATCTTCAGTGATCGAAGGGGATGACACCGGAAGAAGGGCATCCATCACTCTCCAAGCCTGTTCTCCCAGCGACGTCCCCCTCCCTTGTCCTGACTCCTTTCCTTTCCTCTGTTAAACTAGTCAGTGACTCGATTTAATTTTTTTCATTTCTTTGAAACTGTTTATTGATGGAAATTAGTCATTCATAGAATGAAATGAGTTATCGTGAGACTTCTTTCTAAACCACAACGGAACATCGACATTGTTAAACAACACTTATAATAATAATAACAGAAGAAGAAGAAGAAGAAGAAGAAGAAGAAGAATCATAATAATCATAATAATAATCATATAAATATACCTCATGCCACAAGTACTTTTGAATACCCTAGTAAAAGTAGCACTTACATATTATTCTGAGTACAGTGTACTCTCTCAGTAACAGTAAGTGACGGAGACATGGCTCCAAGCAACAGTGTTGGGGTGACACACACAGCGTTAACGCTGTTTAATGGTTGTTCTCACCCAGTTCTCACATTTAACAGATTATTTTCTGACTCTGAAGCCCAACATACTGGACATCCTCTTCTATGCTTTGAAGTGTTTGTAACCGCAGAGTCTTTTTCTGTCTTTTCTCCAGTGACTGGTGACCCGATCATAATGAGCAGCACAACATTTCTTTTATACCATCATGTTTTCATGTGTGGTGCACTTCACGCACTTCATGTGGCTGTTACACATGTTACAGACACATTTGTTTAAACACACGGGAAATCATGCGGAAGCTTTCCAAATCAATTCGCAAACTACAGCATCCCATGCAAAATGTAGAAAGAAACATTCAATGTTTCTTTCTACCTGCACCCTTCAATCGTCTACCCACACACAAAAACATCAATACGTGCACACACAAAAAAAGATAGCAACCTGCATGCTTCAACCATAAAATTAAAATAAACATTTCAATAAACATGGTAAAAGCTAATCTTCCCGGAGCAAATCCACTACAGTAATTGCAATGAACAAGATAATGGCGCGCTGCCTTTGCCGTTCCTGTTTGAAATGTAAAAAAAAAAAAGACTGTTAAAAATTGTTCGCCCTTACATGTGGAGGCGTTCTGCTGACTGCCCAACAAATGAAATTCATTGGAATCTCCACCTTTCCACATCTTTCACAGCCACTCCATCACATCCGCAGTGATAAATCTTCCCACTCTCCAGAACAAATAATTCTTTTCCCTGAAATGTCCTATGTTTCATTTTCCTGCATTTGCATAAGCTCAGGTAGATGGATGCCATTACTGAAACGGGTCCTTCGCAGCTGCCCCGCTATTAAAGTAGAGGATGAGGTAGCACAGTAAGTTATCTTTGTTCAACATCCTGAGACAGGGTTGGTCATAATCAGCTCACCTGTATCCAACAAGCTCTGTATGCACCCAAATATAGACGTCTGCACGCCCACCTGCTCTTGTTGTTGGCCAGCCCACAGGGGCAGGATACGGTTTTTGAGTAATAGCTATGTCTGCATTGGATGACCATTCATTTTACAGGATGGATGCAGGATCTTTCCTAAAGCATGATAAAAGTAACTGTATTTACAATATTTTTCATTCCCTTAGCACACAATCTACATTGTTTGGTTTTGACAGGTGCATGAACAGTTATACAGATATACTGTATAACAAATGGCAACAATGGCAGGCATAACAATAATTAGAATTAGTAGACAAGGTCAGACATTTAACCTTGTGGCTAACACACAGACGCTCCTGCAGACTCTCAGCTTTCATTGTGTCATTCTTACTCTCTGGGCGTTTAAAGTGCCCATTCATATAGAAAATAATATGCACTTTAAAAAATAAAAAAAAAAAAGGCAAAATCTGCATTGATGCATGAAAAGCCTGTGAAGACGTTACATGAAGGAGCAGCTGAACTGCACAGTACAGGCTTCACCCTGCCACTGCTACACAATGCTGCACCGCAGGCACTTTGTCAGTAGACAGTTGTTTTGCTTAAAGCAGCTCTAACTAACTGTTAGAGATATTTCTATATTTGTCTTATGGCGATGCGTGCTGTCAGAAGAGGATGAGGAAAACAGTTGCAAGTGCTAAGTGTGCAAAAGTCTAAAGGGCTAAAGTGACAACAACAGAAATGGAACAAACAACAAACAGTTGCAGGGATGAAAAACAGCAGTGATTTAGACGGTTGAATCTTCTTAGTCGTTGTGTTTAGCATGTCGTGTTTATTTTTCATTTACTGATCACAGGCACCAATGAGGTGTGAAGGACCAGGTCCCAGTGTTCCAATAACACTGTGCCAAAAACTGAACTGAACTAAAGCAAATTGATAGCGAAGAAGTTGTTTGGTAAATTAGATTTGGCTGTTTGGTATGAATGTTCAATAATTTCTTCCTTTTTTACAGACCCTAACAAGCACTGGTATCCTTAGCTAATAAGCAGCAATAAATAGCAACGCACCAAAGGTTTTACACTTTGCTTAAAACAGATATTAACCAAAAGTCAAGTGAAAGGAAGGAGCTTTAACTCAGAGTGATGGGTAAATAGTTGGAATAGAACTGGAAGAACTCAAAGAAAATGAAATAAATCCAATATAAAATCCAATAATTCAACGTTATTTGATTTAAGTTTGCAGCCACACACAGCCCAGAAATTGTTGGAAATATTTTTTTTTTCTCCACATTAATCAACAGTTAATGAAAAAAGATTTTTTTTTTTGCTAATTTATTTTAAAAAACTGAAATATGACTACTTGTGCTCAGTAAGACCGAGCAGCACGACAAAAAGTGCAGGATCATGGTTCAAACGGGTAACATAACAACACGTCTAAACTAAAACTAGATAAGTACTGTGCACAGCAAAGCGCAAAAAGAGTGATGACGACTGTGGGTCATTGTTGTGATAAAACAATGGTTCACACTAAATCAGCAGCACATTTGTGGCATGAACAGGCAAATGCTTCCAACAATAAAAGCAGAAAATGAAACTTTGCAGGAGTTTTAAAAAACTGCTGCTAGTTTTGCCCCAAGTAATTAAAAAGAAGTATAATAATGATAATATTAATAATAAAAAACAAAGCAAACTGTAAGAAGCCCTCGAAATACGGTTGGCTCTCGCTCTATAGGGGATCTCATTAAGGGTTCGAGATGATTATCCCAGAATGTCATTTAAAAGTGTCGGTCAGCAGGAACTGTTACACACGTGCAACTGCTGTAGAGTCCGTATTCTGTACCTGCATGTTTCTGTCCCTCCCCCTGGGTCCCATCTCAATGATCCAGTAACCAGCCATCTGTCATTGTCATTGTAATTAATCTGCTGCTATTTAGTGGATAATGAGATGCTGTCGTGGGTTTTGTGCAGACTCTCTTCCCAGAGACTTGTTTCCTTTCTCCGTCGGTGCAAGCAGGAGACAGAGGAGGAAAAATTATGCAATTGAGCCATACGGCACCACAGCGGCTGCGGCTGGAGTCGGTGTGCAGATGGTTGGCATATTTACTTGCCATCGTTCACCTGCTCTGATAACAGTGCTCATCGTGTCAAAATTAAGCGTTCATGACATAAGCGCCTGAAGCAATCAAGCAACACGGAGGGATTATGTCTTATGAGGCATATGGCTTCCATTCACATAAGACAAATCAGATGTGATGAATGTGGAGATTTATACACATGAGATGGCTCAAGATCTCACACACAGGAAATATGACATTTTGGTGGCTGTTCCATATTTACCAGCTTATTAATGGGGAAAGGTGTCAATACGACAAAAGCAAAAAAGCAAAAAAAAAAAAAAAAAAAATCTTGTCACATGTGAAAATTAAACACCAGAGTGGGACTGCTCCTGTTTGGGATGGAAATTGCCCTGCCACATCTGATATCTCACGCCGAGGCATCGCTCTCAAAATGTGCATCGTTTGCTGCCTTCGCTCGAGAGAGAAATCGAAAACAGAGTTGCGTTGTTAGGGAGATGAAAACATTTTTGCTCTCTGACGGGGACACACAGCGTCAGGGCCTGTGAAATTTCACAGGTGAATACCTGTGATCGTTTTCAATCTTCCACGATAGGTTTTAGGTGGCACCACGCAACGGCTTTGTTATTATAATATCTCACAGATTTGTGAACTGATCACGCCTGCAGAATATATAAAACAGCACTGTGGGCACTGAGTGTTACTGTGATGGACATAAAAATGGGTCTAGTACCTTACGCGGAAAAAAATACAGCATAAAATCAATCAACGTGTCAAAGAAACAGAGCGCTGAAATATACAGCTACTTACTTTATTCACTGTGAACAACTTTACTTCTCAATCACATTAGCCGCCACAGCTGCCCTGATCCAATCAAATCCAAGGAAATGGGGTGGGGACGTGATTAAACCAAAAGAATTTCAAGAATGAATAAGGATCCAAATTAAATGATCTCCATTACCAGCATTTGTTATCAAACCCAGCACAGTTACTACAGAGGCGCGTCAGCTAACTCTCTGTCAAATCAACCATTTCTCACATGCAGGGAATGTAACACAGAGTCAGAAAAGCATCAAACAGGGTATAATTTACCAAAAGTGGCGGCAGATCCAGGGTGATGAGCGGAGGACCGAGCGGCGCGTCTACAAGGGCTGAAGCTGCACTCTCGTTTGGTGGATTGATGGTTGGAACTGGAAGGTAGTGACGGGTGCTAGAGTCAAGCATCATTACTGTGGCCAAGCACCACAGGTATGTGGTTAACGGCAGTGAAGAGAGGTGTTTGCATGTGTGCCAGTTGCTCAATGAGGCTCTGCGGTGCGTCGACGGCAAAAAAGACAAACAAACAAAAAAAAAGCCAATAAAGAAAACAAGCGATGATTCAGCTGAACTACGATACTGAAGTGATCATTGAAAGTGATTCAGAGCTTGCAAATACACTGCGAAAACCCCTGGGCTGGATTTAATTATATCATTAAGCACTTAAGATTATCATTATCTTTATATTACGTTGTTCAAAGATTCCAGAAAGGGACCAAACTACTCTTGCACCCCTTACAAGCTCATTTTGCCAATATCTAGTCATTTTGTGATGTGTAGCAGTCAGGGAAAAAACAAAAGAGGAAAACTCTAAGATCAAGGCAGACTGCGAATGACCTCTACAGTTCCAGTGTGTGTTCTCATTAAACGTGTATTTGAATAAAAGCCTGGCGAGGCTTAGCAGTGTGAGAATCCATGCTTGATTAGGCCGAGAAGCGAGTATGCTTAATGATTCCAAACGGGGGCCCTCTCCTCAAAATAAGAGTGCTGCTGGGCAAACGGCTCCCAGGTGAGACGGGGCCCGTGGTTTTGATGAGGGCTGATACCGTTCGACACGGACAACGATACGACAGTTCTTGCTGTTTGTTAAATAGACTCTGTCTATTGCTGCCGCCTTGCAATGGCAGCTTGCTGATTGTCTGGGAACATTAATCAGTGTGTCATCTTAGCAGAAGAGTTATGAAGGAGCTACAGTGCAGCTGGATATATATATATACATACATACATACATACATGCATACACATAGTATATATACACACGGACCCACTGCTACCATCTTGTCAGCGATGAGGAGGGTTTGTCGCTGAAAATATTGTGCGCTTAGCATCTTTTTTTTTAGCGTCTGTAATGAGCCACTGGATGACGACAATTGATCATCTTGATTAAGGAACGCATTCACTGAGATGCCTGTGCCGTGACAGAAAGGCAATTATCTCTCAACACACACACACACACACACACTCGGGGTCTCTGAACACGCAATAAATATTTAGTAGGAAAAAGTTTGGACAAATCTCAAGTTTTAGCCATGAGTGTGTCTCACATGCAACACCCTGAGCTGTTGTGTATTTAGGGTCAGTCTGCTCGACCTTTCAAGTTAAAAGCAAGTTAGAAGCAGGATCTTAAAGGTCCACCTTGAAACCAACTTGTGAAGTGAAATACAGCCAATAATGCAGATGAAAGCACAGATCTTACAGCAGTAGCTTTACTGGCGGTTAAGTGATTTATCTAATCAGACGACACTGTCGCCATTAATGAGGACAACAAAATTACATATGTAGTGAATCCACTGTTCAGCCATGCTTAACAATGCAATTACATACCAGTAGCAATTAGCTCAATAATACAGGGACGCAGAAAGAGAGAGATAACGTACTAACGTACACACACACACGCACACACACTCAAGAGTCTTGTATACCCAACTTAAGAGGACACGACATTGATTTACACTAATTGAGGACTTGCTCTGACCTTAACTATAACTTCTGTTTCCCTAATGCTCACCATGACCCTAAAACATGCCTTCACTTTATGTGTAATAATATTTTTTTACATTATTGGGATGTGATTTAGTCGCCATAAAAAAATGTAAACAGACCTCTGTTTACGGGTCCCTGCAACAACACCAATACCAAAACCCTTTCACACACCTTCCCTGCAGAACCTCTCAGCGTTTTACTATCTGCCCCTGGCTGAATAGTAATATCTCAACTGGCTTATACATGACTGTGTGAATGTCAACAACCGCCACAGCACAACAATTAGCACCAAACTCTAATTACTTGCATGTGTGTTTGTGTGTATGTGGGTCTGTGATGAAGACAAATGACTCAATGAATGAATAAGTTGTGTGTGACATGTGTGAGCTCGAGCAAAACAAACATGATATTTAGAGGATCGGTATGAGGAAGGAGTTTGATGCTGCTGTAATCTTTTCAGCTTGAATGCAGTCAAACTCCTGTTTAAACTCATGTATAAAATTAGCATAAATTAAAGTTCTGAAAAGGTGTTTCCTCAGACTACGTTATATTTATTTAGTAACACCGATTTATTACGGTACTACAATTGAAATGATTACTCATCGATTAATTTAAGGCTTATAATGTATATACAAATGTGAACCATCGCTCAAAAATAAATCATGAGAAAAGAAGGACAGAGCTTGTTTCATTCATCGAACAAAAGATTAACATCACACTAATTCTCTACATGTTGCAGGCATAGGATAAAAATAAACATCTCTTTACATGTAGTTTTGACGACTGTTGTCAATTATTTAAATGCACAAGAAATCTGTTGCACAGTAGGCCGGGGCAGTATAAAGTGATCCGCGTGTTCAGGCTCAGATCCAGAGTGCAGCCACCGTAAAACTAGTCTCATGCAAAATTGATTTTGACGAGGGCTCTGATAAATGTGTTATCTGCAAAGAGCGCACTATACCCCTGCCTCCTGCTCATATCTGCAGTATGACTGGAACAGTCAAGGCAAAATAAATGAAATAAATGATGGCTGGGAAGATTACGCTTCCTCGGAGCGGCACATTTACTTTTCTCAACATTCATCAATTAGGAAAGGAAATTTGCGCTCAGCAGCGCTAGCCGGGATAAATAGTTTAAAAAGAAGAATATCTACAAAGCAGTTCTTAAAAACAGAGCTCGTACAAACACATTTGATGCCACTAAGCATTAAGTGTAAAGATATTAGCGTTGCCAAAAAAAGAAGACTACAGTCAAAAGGCATAGTATACCACCAAGACATATTATGATAAGAATGTGAGAGGACGACGAATATTATTTCATGACCTATGTACATCCCATGAGTTTCATTCAGATCAACCTGCTTCTTACACGACTCTCTCGGTGGCAGTTACAACATGCAAACGTCCGTGTCTTGGATCCACACACGGTGATAAGACGCGGCTATGTGTTAAATGGGATTGAGGAGAAAATGTCAGCTGGACTCGTTTGGGTGACGGAGCCACAGTGGAGTGGCCATTAAACAGTAAAGCAGCGCTCTTTATTTGGTGGCTGATAGATGGGGCAGTCATCTTAATTCACAGCCTTCACTGTCAAACGGAATAAATGTCATTCTCGCCGTGTTTTTCTCTGTCTCTAAAAGCCTGCATGCAACATGACGCATGATGAAACCGACGAAGCCTCTTTGTAGAATTAATAACAATTGTGTAGCAAATTAAGGGCCATTTTCCTCTCCTCTGTTTCCCTGCGACGTGACAATTATTCTGCCCTAATGAGTCTGCTCCATTGCCTCCACCCTGCATTGATTCCTGAACCCCTGTGAGGCACCACCCAGGGAACATCTGATAATGACGTTAGAGGGAGAAGATGGGTTGAGGCATCAGATAAGGTGAGGGTGACAGTGCAGCAGGAACAATCGGTCTCTCTGCGGGGCAGCAAGACAGGTGCTGCAGGGGTGCCATTCAGATGTACTGAGGTAAGTTGGACCGGGTGAGAGAGGAATGTGTTACTTAAGTTATTAAGGTGAGTTCACAGAGGTCGTGAGACTTGGAAGGTCATGTCAAAGACATGAGAACATCAGAGAACATCACAAAGGATGAGTCACGATGAGATGGCTGGTGTTACATGGGTGTAGAGGTACAAAGCAAAGCGACACATCAGAGAATTAGAGCCTCTCACAGAGCTAAGGGGGAAGCACTCCTCGCTATATTTAGTCTTCAGCCAAAGCTTTTAAGACGGAGGGCACCTTAACCAGTGGCCTGCAGAAAACAGACCAATTACCAAGTGATACCAAGTGATTACTTGTCGAAGTGGCCAGTATAATAGTTTCTGCACCTATTCCCAGTGCCCTGCTGGGCCATGTTTTGGATTTTGCAATATTATCCTTAGTGCAATAAAAACAAACACATACTTTTTAGTATTGGTGCACACTGAAAAACACAACTTCCCACAATATTCAAAGAAGGGTCACACCCACACAGGTTTATGTGCAGGGGACAGACTCATTTGACTACGCTGGGTTTAATGTGATGCATGGTGTGTTTTCAACAACCAACGCTTGTAAGATAATAGTCAGATTTTACCAGCGCTGCAGATTGTCACCTGCCATGTCACCATATCGCATACGGAGCATAGGCTGCGGCCGTTTTCTGAGTCAGCCTCTGCATCGGCTCACCTCCACCTCCAGCCTCTGTGATAACAAAACTGTGATTTGAAGAAGAGAGCTCACGCACACCTTTTTTTTCCCCACCACATCTTAGTCACGACTGTGTTTACTGAAAACTGGGCTTTTCATCTGTAAAGACCTCACATAATGCAGCTTTATGATTGACATCCATTATAGAACAAAGAGGAATCGTTATTCCCAAACATGTTGAGAACTTTCATTATGACTGCTGTCCTTTCTTTACAGTCCAGATCGGTGATTTGCAAATCTTTTTGATTAGAAATGCTCCAGCACTATTTGTTTTTTCTTTCTGAGACCAGTTTTTCGATTCCTGAACTTTGTTCGTCTCATTCAATACCAGCACATTTTAATACCAACACAAACAAACACAAAAAATAACAAATACAGAATATTAAATCCACAGAACTTTTTTATAATCTAGTTTGACAACCAGTACTGCAGAACACACATACACTACTCACAAAAAAGTTAGAGATATTTGGATTTTGGAATGATTGTTTTATTTTGCTTTTGTTTCCAGAAAGTGCTGGATATTACATTACCACTGCATGCTTGTACTAAAATCCCCTAATTTCATGATATAATATCACTGTAGCATGAACTTTTTCCATTTTCCATAAATTTCACCCGAAAGCCGAATAGCCCTAACTTTTTGTGAGTAGTATATACATTTTTAAAATGTCCATCTACAGTAGGCTATACGGAGAATTGCCCCATAGGCTATACAGAGGATTGCACCGTAGGCTATACGGTAAATTGCACTGTAGGTATAGGCATACCTCCTTCAATGCAGCCACGGTACTAAAATAAAAGAGCTTCAAAATTACAGTTAGCGTTTCAAGCAGTTCACAAAAAATTCTTGCATATGCTACACACTGCTGATTCATCGATTTACTCCACCTTCGCCCTCCACCCTCCTTCTCTTGCAAGCTGAATTGAAAAGCAATTAGATCGAGTCAGTGGGCATAAATAATTCACGGCCGTGTGTCTGGTCATGACAATCTTGTAACAGGCCAGATGGATGATGGATCTGATCAGCTGACAGGCCTGAAAACACGTATGCACTCTACACGACGACCGTCCATGAGAGCATTTATCTTGATAAGGTTCAAGTCACTTCATGCCGGAGACTAGGCCCCGTTTTTTATTTATTTTCTATTTTTTAAACCAGTCCATTATGGTCAGCCCTGTTTGACATGCTGACATGTTTGACAGTCTTTCCTGTAAATGCTCTATATGAAACCTTAAAAAAAAAATCATGATCCTAATATCTTACTGACTTCAAGCCTTACAAACACCCTAAATAATTATCATTTTCATTTGCATTATTTATTTATTACTTAACATAGACCTATGGAGTCTCTCAAGGCTCATTAACGGAACAATCATTTCATTTCTTAATATGATTTAGCTGGCCTCTATCATCAGCAAACAACTATGCTTATGGCACACTCATTGTAATGTAGACAATTTATCAGATCTTTTAATGTTTAACATTCTTTGACCAACACCAACACAAATCAGCACAAGTACAACTCAACACAAGTCCACTTTCCCGTGTATACATTTTCCCTTTTCAGAATCAGTGCTGATAGCGCCGCATGCAGTTTCCTACTGGCGATTGACAACTGTTGGGCAAACAATGAAAGAAACCCATGCAATCACGATGCAATTGACATTACAAAAAATGAACACGCACAAGAAGATTCAAGCAATTCCAAATCCATCTTGGAAAACACATGGCATATTACAGCTATGGAGCAATTAACAATTCTCAGCAAAAATCAGAATTTGCTGAGAAAAATATGGCATCACTTTCACTGACGTGACTGAAGTGGCTGTCTACTATGGCAAGTCGCAAAATGAGAGACAAGAAAGTAGAAGTAGCAGGTGGAGCCCAGGTCAAGACTTGGGTTCAGAAAGCAAGCTCTCACGAAGCAAGCCTTAACTCAACACCTGCGAACCTCTGCAGCTCAGAAAGCCGCTTTTAATTAAGAAAAACTGCCATGCCCCATTGAGCAGAGTACCACCATCCAGTCAGCCTGCCAAAGACAACGGAATAGCACATCTGAGAAAATTCACCTTCATCCTGAGACCCATCCACTTATCTCCTGTACCGAGTGGTGGGAAAGAGAGAGAGGCTCCATAGAGTGACGCTAACAGACGTTTAAGCTCTTTGCTGAAGTACGGTGACACTTAGAGAGAAAAGTGCTATTCACTGACAAATGACTAAAATGCGATGCTAAATTACCTGTTCCAGGAACACTTCATGACAGTCATTTATAGTGTCAGGGCAATTTGGAATAAATAAACACCAAACCAAAACACCGTCTTCCAACGATCGTCCACGGCGAGGGACCAAACAAACAAATGAACAAGTGACAACACAAAGAAAAGGGGAACCTGGTATCATTAGTCATTGATGCTTTGGCCATACAGGTTAGAACAAAGTAAGAAAATGAATGAATGAAAATGAACATGGTGCACATCACCATATTACCAGACTGCTAGTAACAGAGTTCACACACTGTATCAAGGCTACCATGAGATCTTTGAGCCCTTTCCACAGCTCCTCTGATCTGGATTAGTTAGGTGAGTCTCAGCGAGAAGCAAAGGAGCGTCTTCAATTATCGTTAATGAGTGAAAATGAATGATGTTAGCAGGGCTCGCTGACGGTGATTCACCGACTGGGGCCATTAACATAGACTGAGTGAAAGAGCTCTTCATCAGCCTAGCCCCCGTTCAGTTGACAAATGCCACGCTATAAAAGCTTTCCAAAGAGCGAGCCGCCACCTTGGGGAGCACAATGTCACAGTATGCCGATGGTAATTAATTTTATTTGCTTTGGATTGGAGCGGTATGTTTCGTCCACGCTTACATGGATGTAAAGTGTCTGTGTAATGGGTCCGGACGGAATCCGTCACTCCGGGCTCCTAAAGCTCATTCTGATTCAGACAAGGACAAAGACAGCTGGCAGATGTTTAAACACACTGTTGCCTTCCTTAGAATAATGACTTCAATTTAAACTTCAAGAGCCAAACATAAAACAAACAGCCTTTCTTGCACTGTATTTTCTCTCTATCTATTTATGCATCTATGTTGAAGCAGACGTCTAAAATCTCAGGCTTTAGTCTCGTTCCTCCTCTCCCTTGCATTTGGGATTTGTTATCAATTGTGCCCAGTTCTCCCTGGGCTCTGTAATTTCTTAATAAATAAATGATTAGTGGTGGCAGCATGGGGATTAATCAGCGGCTGCTGCTGCTGTTGCCTCTTCCTCTATGTGGGAGTGTACAGTCACTCCCACCTCATTCACATCAAGCCTAATCAGCAGCAACTAGCCGGGCCATGTCGATTGGCAGTGCTTAATGTGGGGGGATTAGAAGTGGCAGCCTGGAAACTCCACATAATGCTCATTTCACTCTGCACCAGACACTCTTTCTTTCACATTCTGCACCTCTGCAATTATTTATTTGAGGTTTAAAGGAGCAAGCATGGCTCCTATTTACACTATTTTCATATGAGAGATTTTTATCAGGAATGGATATCAGGGATTGATGGGTGATGAGTGTGCAAGGAACATTTTGGTTGATACCTTATTTCTAAAGTAACTTTTTACAATTATCAATCGCTTTTTAAATGAAAAAGCCATGTTTTTGTGATGAAACTTTTTTTTAGTAAATGGGGTCTTCAACAGACAAAAAAAACTGCTGGTCTGTGTTCCCCCTACCCCCACCCCCCCCCCCGGCTTTTCACTCACATGGCATATTTACTTTGATTTCTATACCTGACCCAAGTCAGCAGGTCTTCCTGTGTGGTTCTGTAGCTATTACAGGGGAACAGGAAAATGTGTTTTTTTGGAGATATAAAAATATCCATGCCTCTAAGACCCACAGTCCTGGCACTGTAAACATTATATTTAAAAAGACATTTTCTGGTCAATAGGAGCTGGAGAGCATGTCTTTTCTGATGTGAAAGGCAAAAAAAAAAAAAAAAAAAAACTCAATCTCACAAAGAACAACCCCTGAATCCAGGGCAGCGCTCCAAATATGTTTCCTTAAAGGCAGTGCAGCCTGTGATGCTGCTGCTGTGGGTGGAACATTGCTGACTGGTATCTCCACACAAGGTGAAGCAGCTATATCACAGTTGGGGGAGATGGTTTCTACAATCATTTATCACAGACTGGCTTTAAAAATCATTGATATGCTGAATGTCAGATCAGTTAACTGGCCTGATGAATGAATTAGTGCAAACTCCACACATAACTAAAGCCTCTATCTATCTATCTATCTATCTATCTATCTATCTATCTATCTATCTATCTATCTATATTTGGACATTTTTCCATAAAATTGGCAGGAGCGATATAGAGAAAGCTACATTTTTTCCCCTGCAATACTGTGAATATTTAGTGTATATCCTTAAACAGTGAAGCTTATTAAGGGGAATGTTAACAGACTATCCTTGGTACAGTGAACACATGCTTTTTGGATCCCTCATGCTATTTGAAGATAGCTGTCCTGTCAAAGCTTATATTATCAAAACAGAAAAAGCTCATGGGCCCTTGAGCCGTAAGCTGTGCTTCGGTTGTGTGTTTGCCAAACGTGATGCAGCAACACTTAAAAAGATAAGATGTGTAGAAATGCTCGGGGTTTGGCATCAAGTCCTGCTGACAAGAAAATTCACTGACAAGGACATGACACACATCAGACTACATTTGATCACCAAGTGACATTTTGATTGACCAAGTGACATGCATTTGTATGTAGTAATTGTGTGTGTTTGGGTGAGAAAGGCCCAGACATTCGTTGATGACAGAAACAGTGAGAGGTGTTCTTTAGAGCAGTCAACAAACATTAAAGTTCAATTACGGTGTTGGATTTTGAAGCAATTTGAAGCAGGGAAAAAAAGAGAGGCAGCTTGAAAAGCGATGTAGGTTAACCCGACCTGAGGAAATGATTCAAACGAATCTGTGACATGATGATGGAAGAGTTCATGAACCAATCCAGCCACAGAGGGCGCAACCTTGGAGCCCACCTTCTGTTCCCAGATGACAAATTAGCAGATATCCGGGCCAAGACTCCATCATCCCCAACACAAGTCAAACATTTCTCCACACCAAACACAGGGATATATTTTGTAGGCGTTTTAAATCCAGACATTTTACCAATCTCTATTAACAGTAACATCTGCATCTGCTTGGAGATTCATTTGATATCCAGTGTATATTGCCGCTCTCTCCTGTTTTCTTTTGAGCCCATTCAGATATCAGATTGTCAAATAGCAGGGGAGCCAGAAAGCCACAAACAGTAGCCGTCATTTTGAAGAAAGAACAACAGTGAGAGAACATTTAATTACTCTTACGAGTTCATGCCAGGCGCACTTATCACTGAGCACCACTGACATTCTGCTCCAAGACAGCAGCCAGGAATGTAGGAGTAGATAAGAAGTAAAAAGGGGGGAACTGTTGAGCAAAAAGCAGCTCGGTTGGAGCGAGAGAGCAGGGATGGCAAACAGAAGGGCGAGGAGAGGGAGGGGGAGCGGGAGAGAGAGGGAGAGTTAGAATGAGGAATAAAAAGAGAAGAGGCAACTCAGACTGGAGAGAAATTTCAATTATCATCAGCTAAAACATCACTGCGCGTATGAACTGCTCACTCGGCTCAATCTGACTCACACAGCAACTGCAGCTCTATTTGATCTTCTGATAGTGCCCTGCCCGCATTGCAATCACCTGGATGTCACTCAAGTGGATGACAGTGGCGACATTCTCTCTCTCTGTGCCTCTCTCTGTGCCTCTGCTGTTTGTCTTGTCATCTATTTGTCATCTATGAGCTTTTAAGCCCCAGGTTGTGTGTACAAATGAGTGACGACACAAACATGTAACAGCACCGTCTCACCTTCCCCCGACCGCGACCCCGACCCGACACGTAATCGCTGCACACAGAGGACCAACCCATCTCTATGTTTTGACAGAAGCGGATGCCAAATGTGTCTCCGAGGATTTCTGGCTTCATTCTCATCAGTCAGTCGCTGCTCCTGCAGGGCCAACGCCGCATCAGCTAAACTGAACACGCGCACGCAAACAAAGATTGGGAATAATGTGTGCCAGTACACGCCTGCTTGTATGACCGTGTGGATCAAACACTGGTTTCGCATCAGGGCAACAAAGCAACAAGCAATACACCTCTGTCCGATAAAGCGTCAACATGTTTTGTAGGTGGAAATGGAGTAATAAATAGTGAAATAAGAGAGAGATAAGTTACACGGAGAGCTATTTGTCACTGTTGGTAGGAATCTTCCCCAACAACCTAATTCATGCACATGTGGGGACTAGTTTAATTTGGTGGCAACCAAGCTCTGGAATAACACCCAAAATCATTTTCACCAGAAAATGTAATTGACTTTCCTGGGAGTGAGAACAATGTTCGCTGCAGACCAGATATCAAGTGATACTAATTAGAGAATAACAAAACTGAAAACAATTAATGTTGGAATTATTATTCTAGCATGTAAAACATAGCGAACGGCGTCAGTTATGATTATTGCTTTTAGCATTAATGATACAATAATTACATAGTCGCAGCAGATAGTCGACACACACAATGCTATTTGTTTGCTTGTAAGATTGTAGCTCATGTTTTTTCGACATCAATATACATCAATAGATCAAAACTGCATGACTCAATTGAGCAGTTTCAAAATAAAAAGTAAAAAATGCCTGACTTCATCACAGAGAATATGTACCATAGTGACATGCTATTAGCTCGTTTACAGTCATGGCCTCAAGTTGCTCTTTTTAATTAACAATTCTTTGGGCAATTGTGAAATGCTGACATGTTAAAGAGCCCTGCAGCTCTTGAACTTGGGCAACCTAATGTTGCTCAGTAGCACATTAACTGGTATAATTCACTTCTTATGGAAGTCATTAAGTGCGCGTGCGCGTCTGCGTGTGTATGTGTGTGTGTGGACACATTATTATACACCGCAGCAGACTTCCTGTCATGCTCAGTTATTGTCTGGAGCTGAAGTCACTCAAGACCGATTATGCTGTAAAATAGAATTATGCCTCATGTAACATGTTAGAGCAAGGTTTATTTATAATTTAGGCTACAAACTGGTTAATTCATCAGTTCCCCTCTGAAATGTTATACGGCGCACACCTATTTATTCTATTCTATTTCCAACGTAACCTTCACAGAGATACACAATGCTCTTTCACTAGAAATGATATATCAGCACAAGTATTTTTTTTTTGGAAGTAACTTTGTTTGTGGGTAATTTTACACACTGACCTTTAAACCATGCAGCTCCTGTAGAGTGTAACAGCCACTGCAGTGTGCCTTGGCATTAATTACATTTTAGACTAACCAATGAATATTTAGTTGTATATAATGAATATTAAATATAGCAATCGGTAACAACTTCTACAAATCGGAGATGCGAGTCTTTACATTAGTGCTGACGGTTAGCCAGACAGCAGTGACTCATTAAAGTCCAGCCAACAATGTTATTATTTTAATTTGTGACACACTGTACACTTACATAGCACTTCCACTAACAATAGGTTAGACAAATGCACCCGTGCATCACTTCTGTTGCGCTTTATGGTTGTGGCTGTTTTTGTGCGCTCACCTGAGAGACCGTGTCCTGCAATGCAGAGACTGGAGTCATCATCAGCGTACTACAAATACGAGCCGCGCGACGGAACCGCAACATTTGTACAGTGCTGTCATCTTAATTGCTGTCAAGTCGGGAAGCTGTGCCCGAACACATTAGTGCCAAACAGAAGAGCTGTGTGGGTCGCTCCACACTGGCCAAACAAACGCTAAGAGCAATTCAGCAGGAGTTTGGCCTCTCAACACACTGCATTGTCCAAGCTGTTCAGACTGGCTGGAACTCAACACTGCAGCTGCTATGGAGGAGGAGCAGCAGAAAAAGCCCCTCAAGAAAAGTGGCACTGTCTATACTTAGAAACTATAACACTATTTGCTGTTAGACAGTTACACTACACTGTTTAAACCTTTAAAGGTCACACTGTTAATGTGTCCCTCAGAAGGCTCCCTCTGGTGCTCAAAGGACCCGTGCACCTGAGTTTGCTAAATGATGTGGCATTTGACAAGAAAACGAAAACGTCATCGCACTAAAACTAGCACAAGACGTTTGCACTGATGAGTGCACTGCTTTATTCCAGGTGAATGATGAGGCCTGAGTCTTCTGCCTTAAAATAGTCGGTATAGAAAAACGTCTGGGGGCAGCTGAAATACAGCTGAAACTCCGAACAGCTTTGAAACCGAGCTGAGACGACTGAACAAGATGTTCAGTTTGAGAGTTACCCAGCTGGTCATGGACATTCATGCACAGTTGCTGATACCAGCCAATTAATCATCTGCTTTCTCCTTCTCCAGTAGCTTGGAGAACATCCCTCACCGACTATCAGCCAACCTGTGTAGCAAAGTGAATGTTCTCTCTAAATTCTTAAATCCTGCTTACTCGATGCTCATTGGTGTGAGCTGAAAAGAAAAGAGCGATAAAAGATTCCACCAAAGAAGAGAACTAATATTGTGCATTCATTTACTAATTCCAAATAATCTGTTGCTTAACTCTAACAAAGATGTTCTTCTATAAAGAAAAGTTGTTTATATTTTTACCTCGTCTTATTCTGTAAACACAATTTACCTGATTAATGCACCGTCAACAGCCTTCTCCAACTACGGGCTATAAGCACAAAAAAAAAAAGAAATGTCTCTATCCCTCTGGAACCCTGAGCATTCATGTGGACCACCAACCTATTACAGGTGTGAGACGGGGCTAAATGGAGAAAAATGATGTCCAGTCAGGCAGGCAGGACCCTGTCCCCTAGCAGTTGTTCAGCAGTTTGATCTACAGCACGGGTCACCTTGTCCCCCCCACTTACAACAAAAGCTACAACACACCCAAACCCAATTCACTAAACATCAGGGGACGGGAAGATGAATCATTGGGTCAATATGATCAGGCGGCCTTGTCTCACCTCTGTGCAGCTTTTTCTTTGCAACACTTAACCTTCAATTCTAAAAAAATGACCTGAAAGGTGCCACGGAGGAAGCAGGCCATGAGCCAAACGCCCTCGGGTGCTGCAACTGCATTATTCACAATTATCTTTGTATGCAGAGACCTTGGCTAATTAAAAGCATCCGGTTGTGTTTGGCTGGGAGCCTGCGGGAGTATAAAATGGTAAAGAGCAGCTTTGCTCGCCACTGGAAAGAAAGCTAAGAAACATAAACACCTAGACCCTAGCACGTTCATCAGCAGATAAATGTAGCTAGTACAACAGTATTCATGTTGTAACATCATAACACCCTCGTCAATAAAACCCATAAAGTAAGTATACAATACCCAATGTAGAAGAAACCCGTGATAAATTAGCCTGGCCATAATTATGTCCATTTGTGCATACTGGATATATTCAGTTGCTGTAAATTGCAAACATTTTGTTCTCAGAGACATTTTTATATTAAAAGTATAACATTTGTAAAGAATAATATACATAAAAAAAATAATACCAGCAAAACAATACCACCCTGTGGCAGTTGGGCTATAAAACATGACTGATGCTCTTGTGTTATACTTTCTTACTGTTCGAATAATAATATTAAGGTTCAGGAGCACCGGGGAACTTGTAACTAAGATTTTGTGGCAACAAATGGTGCAATGATGCTCATTTGGTAATGGTCAGTTGAAAAATAAACTGGTGGAGTGAACTGTTTTAGATGCTGGCACAGCAGCCTATGTCATTCAGACTCAAAGGAATTTTTATCTACTTCCTGGGTATTTGGAATACAAGGTCTGGCTCTGAGGAGGGTGATTGTTTTTACCTTAAACTACTGTGGGTCCTTGAAGGTAGCACTGATTCCATGGAAGTATGTCAACAGTCGGATGCTATACGCAGCGGGCAGACTCCTCAATGAGAGAAAAAAAGGAACTGACATCAGATGAAGGATGAGGAACATCAGCCATCATTGATTTTAAATACACATCACACTTTGTGGAAAACTCCATTTTCAAACGCCACAGATATACAACTGTCAGTGTACCAAAAGTAGGCTATTTCTTTAAAGATTTTACTTATAGGGAGTTCTTTTTAACAACTGCTACTGTATTTTCCACGCTTTAAAGAGCGTTTGCTCCTTGGTGCACTGCCACAACAATTAATCCCGTGGTCATATCTCTGCATTATGATAAGAGCAGAAGCCACCCAGGGGTCTCTTTCCCTTTTCCTTCCATCACAGTAAACCATACCATCCCTACAGTATAATCACTGCAACATTGTGGGGAGGAACTTGACATGTCTCTAATGAGATGTCAGCAGAAGGAGCCAGAGAAAGATGCAGGCTGTACACTCGCCTCAGTACCTGTAATAAATTAAGCGCTATCCTGATAAAGACCCAGACTTTATGCCGACAGCCTCATCATCGCTCAGTTTAATTATTGCGTTGAGATGCTCGGGGCATTTATCATGCGCAACGAACGGGAATGTTCGTCATCAACTGTTGACAAACAATAACAATTCAGAAAACACAATTAAACTTTTGGGTTTTTAAAATACAATGTGCACGGGTATATGAATGAGTGTGCGTTTATGTCTGCATACATACAATAACATGGAGATGTTCATTAGACTTTGACAGAAAAATAGACAATGGTGGGCTGCTACATTTTGGCAAACAATAAAAAACACTGTTTTGTGCTACTTTGATTTATTCACAAAAGTGTATGTAAATATATGATTTTGTGTGAACCCTCATTTGATTTTGTTCTATACTGATATCATGCTTTAAAATTAACTTGACTAAAATAAATAATGGTAACATCCATCCTAAATAGTAAATTATCTTGTGAAGAGTTAATGATCATTTAAGAAGCGTCGGCAGCTATCAGTGAAAAATAAATCTCATTCCTTGTACCGAACCTTAAATGTTGCCAATGTAAATAATGTAAGAAAGGGCTTCCCTAACTGAGCCTCAGAGGGAAATCCTAAAGGTCAACGGTTGCAGGGTCTACGTCTCTATGGAACCATTGCCCAATGAACCGGACACATAATGCCCTCTTGCATTATTAAGAGTGCTTCCTATTTTAGCACAGCTTGGCCCGATGCCCTCCTAACAACACACTACCACATCCCAGAAGTCCCACAGGCAATCACACTCAAAAGTGATTGGTTGTGGCATTGCTAATAAACCTCTGGTACTGTGATGAAAAGCCGAGAATGGAAAATCGAGCCCTTATAAAGGAAGAGCAACAGAAACT
This sequence comes from Trinectes maculatus, assembly GCA_016785345.1. NCBI lineage: Eukaryota > Metazoa > Chordata > Actinopteri > Pleuronectiformes > Achiridae > Trinectes > Trinectes maculatus. The sequence goes on from JAFBJQ010000692.1 coordinate 238,721, forward strand.
AAGCCTTCTGGGTCTAATTCACAAAATAAATCACAAATAAGTGATATTTTACTCCATTTGTTTGCCGTCTCCCAGCTATTTAATACAACCCCAGCATGCTGGTCAAATAGGAATAATTATTTCTATTCGTTTTCAACCAGGACCCAATGTTTATAAATGTAGCTGTGTAAATTAAAGGATCTCAGTAATACTATTAGAAATGGTTTATTAGATTGCCTGTGCTGGAAGCAGCAACACAGCAATTCTCGTTCAAAAGGAAGTATTGCTTAAGAGCATAAGCGTGAACTGTATGCGTGTATTGCATTGGAGAATAAAGTGATTTTAGTGGACGTGCACACAGTAGACTGTCATAATTGCACTCTGGATTATGTAGTGGCCACCGTTACAGTGCGTGACCTGTGGATGGAAGCAAACAAACTGGAACAATTCCAAATTAATCTGTCAGTACAAGTTAATTGTACTGACTGAATTGTTAATTCTTAAAATTGACTTTAAATTAACCCTTGATTTTCAAATTTCACCTATACATTGATTCACTACATGCTAACAATCAGGTGGCCCAACTAAACAAAAATTGCTCTACAAGTCACTAGGTCACTAAAATTAAAGTCAATAAACCTGAGCTCTGACAGATGTCTCTAGGGTGGGTGTGCACCAGGACCCTGTGTTGGCTATATTTCCCCACATCCTGGCAAATCCGTGTCCCAGTGAAAAGCCCTTGCTGTCTATATATAAACTCTGTTTCTATTAAAAATGCCCACATGGTGTGGGAAAGAGGTTGGACTGAAGCCTGGGGTGAAGCAGTGGGTGTGAAACAATAACAGTAAATGTGAGTGCAATGCCTGTGCCAAGGACTTGCATTAAATAAACTGCCACACATCAGTTAAGATACAAAAATACAAGAACAACAAGCTGAGGCTCTGTGATGTACATGCATTGACACTAAAAAAATATTACAGCAAGACCAAGCATTTACAAATGAATCCAATCCACTGCCAGTGCAGAAGCAGTGACCTGGTACAGAAACAGGCACATGGGCTAAAATAGCCCACAACAAAACATTCCGTAACATCGGGGTCCACTAATCACAGCCCACAACCTCCTTCTCTTCTTCCTCTGCTCCTTCAATCAATACCAGACTTCACGGTGCATGCCGCGGTTCAAAGAAGCTGCTCGGCACAGATCACAATCTCCACCCTTCAGCAGATAAGGCCGGCAGAGGAAGGACAGTACAATAATTGCTTGCAACCAACGCGTCAGCTTTGGACACTACTTTCTCCCACCTCCACTCATTTGGCTAATTAAGATGGTAAGATCAGAGGAGACCTGCTAAAGTCCAGTGAAACTAGACCTTGCAGGCAGTCGAAACCAACCAAAGACAGGAGAAGGTGCCACTTGACACAATTTGTGTGCGAGTATCTCTTTGTCATACAGACACGTTTTATTCTCAATCAGCACCTCTGACATTGCACGGGTGGGCTGCTGGACCATTGCTGGGCTGGTGGGCCATCGCTGGGCTGGTGGGCCATTGCTGGGCTGGTGGGCCATTGCTGGGCTGGTGGGCCATTGCTGGGCTGCTGAAACATCCTGTTTACTGAAAAAGGGTTTTTTTGTAGCTCTGGCATTCACGTTACCAGGGCTCTATTATTTGGGATGCTCCAGAGAGTATGCTTATTGTGTTAAGTCAACATCTGAATAAAGCTGGAAGTTCTCTATGTTTTATTGTATATGAGCATTACATGTCAGAGACACAATATATTACAAAAGGTTTTCCTTTCGTGAATAAACTGCAACTTTTACCGAGAGGAAATTTTTCCTATTTTCATTATCTGTGGCTGCAGACGTAGAAAACTTTCATCTGCCCTTCCTCTGGGAAACTACCTCCACCTGTTCACCACTCAGTGTAATGGCTCACAATACACCTGAGTCAGCCCCTCCAATAACAGCCAGTAGCTAGTCTCAGCAAATAAAAGAGGCGAATTTGCAGCTAGACCTCATTTTAATTCAGTTTTACATACTAATTTAATGGAGCGCTGCCAGTACTTGTTGTCGCTCATTCAAACTTCAAATCTCCAATGCAAATTATAACAACGGGTTTAACAAATTAAGGCCCTGCATCATATATTCACACATCATATACTCTAATACCTGATACACCAGAAAGCATGTTTGTTTTTAAGCAGTGATACAGAGAGAGAGAGAGAGAGAAAGAAAGTGACTATAAGTAAGTGAATGTGCAGACAACAACAGAATAAGGGATGAGGGATATTCAGATGCCTTAGTGGGAATATCACTTGCATCCATATCTCCAGATGATTCACTTTTGGAGCTCATCAGTGAAGGGGAGCAGGGACACGCACATACTAAGATCACATGTACAGCTGGTGCAGGGAGCGGGGGGCATTAATCCAAAGTCCGTCTGCCTGCTGACAACTGATCGCTTGTCAAGTAAATACAAATAGTGGAAGATAAATGAAACGTCTCTGGCAGTGAACGGCAGTCCAATTAGCAAGTGAGCCATCAGGTACACATTGCAAAATTACTTTTTACCACACTACAGTGTTAACAGTATTACAAGTATTACAGTAAAAGGCCTTGTTATCCATGCATTCATGAAAACTATGCTAGAAAGGGTCGAAAAACATGGCTCTGTTATGACAAAAGATCGCGCAGCAGACGAGGAGGAAAGCAAATGTGTGGGTGCATCTATGTGTGTGTATGTGTGTGTGTGTGTGACTGGAGTTGTGGACCACATACGGATAGAGTGCGTCGTTTTAAAAGCTTCAGGCAACAAGATTTCTTTCAGTCCCCTCCCCTTTGCAAGTCGCACACTGTGATCAGCATCACTGTCCGTGTAATTATCAGCATGCCAGTCTGTACCTTTTTATCTCCCACCACATCTGTTCATGAAAAGCATGAAGCAGCGTGTATGAAATAGACTGCTGCGCCAATTGACACAGGTAAGGCAGAAGGGAGAAATGGAATTGGAAAAACACATTTTGATGGAGGTGCAATTGTGTATGTTCTTTCAGTGCTGTTCAATATTTATACAGTAATATCTTACTGCAAAGCAGTGCAATCCACAGCAATGTCAACTCAATGTATCATATGTGTATAATGTAGGCCATGTGTGACTGACTATTGCTGGATTCGTTGGCTCTTCTGTGATTTCTTCTATTTAGTCTACTTCCTCCTTAGTCTTCTTACCCTGCTTCCACCATTATTCTTGCAAAAACTGAAAACCTACAGCAACATTTACTTTACCACTGCCCGATATCTTCGGAGACGCAGCCTATTCTCATTTGTATTCCAGGCGTACGAGCAGACTGTTTAATCGGATTCCAAAGTGGCACGAGAATGGTTGGCTGGCTTGTTTTGTTCGTCTCTTTGCGTCGAGCCTGAGCACAAACGACTATCTATTTGTTTGCAGTCACAAACAGCACGGAACATCTGTGCTGTGGTTAACTGGCTGTCAGCTGTTATCTTTGCAGCGAGTTCGTGTGCAACTGTTAACTGTAAATATGAAGCACCATACGCAAATGAATCAGTCTAAAAATCCAAATATTGCAGAGTTTTAAATTTAACTGCACCGTTACAATTATTTTTTGGCACAGATTTTCAACAAGGTTCACTGCATAGTTACAATGTTTCAAGCGGTGTTGTGATCGGTGTAATATTTGTTTTCATGTGGAACAGTTTGTTGATTTTCTGCTTTCCCAGCCTCTAACAAACCCGTCAGCTTTTCACACTTTTTTTCTGCCACCTCCACTCAATAGGCTAAATAAGACGGACATGTCGGCTCTGGCTCTGCTATTTCTGGGCCCCTTTAATACAATCTTTGTGTAAATCTGATAGAAACAGATTCCTCAGAGCAGGACAAGCAGAAGCGTCGTCTCAGCTCATAGCTTGGTTAGTCACATATTGAAGATATGAAGTCAGAGCAGAGTTTTGAGGTCAGCTGGACTCCTCATATCTAAAATGCTACTAAACACCCACATTGTCATCTGCTGTGCTCATCAGAATGGAACCAGTTCACAGATTACACACAGTCCTGAAGTCTTCAGTGTGAGTTCCCTGACAGAGTGAGCTTCTCCTCTTTGTTGCTCATCTCTCCAGTAACTGTGTAACCCCTCAGAAGGCAACCATCTGAATACTGATGCATTCATTCCCCCAGTCAGAACACAGCCAAGAGCCATAATCCCATGGCTCGTGCACAAGGACGTCCTCCTTGAACCATAATCACCCTTACATCTCTTATCAGCCCCAGCCTGGAGAGCATGATTAAAACCAGTGCAACACTGCCTCTGCACCTGGGATGTGACTCGCACCCGCCACTGCATGTCAATCAAGCTGTGAGGTGAGGATGTGCACTGACTCATGACCCCCACCGGCCAATTAGAATGACTGGAAAGCCAAAACGCATATGCCGCACATTACAGGGGCTAAGCAGAAATCATGTACGCTGACGAGGAACAGGGGTACAAGACCGAGAGAGAAGAGTCAGTGGCAACCGCTGCCTCGCAGTCTGAGGCAAACCACTGATGGTCAAAACTCCCATGACCTAATCAAAATTAATTAGAAGATAGAAAGTGGAGCATGGCAACTGATGGGCATGTAGAGGGACAGAAAGAAAATGAAAGTATAAATGAAATATATTTGCAAAAAAAGAATCTACAGAGAATACTGAAGCAAGAGGAAACGATGCAGTTAAATCCACCGCGTTTCCTGGAAACTCACCTGTTGTCAGCGTAAGACAAATCACAGCAGTTCTCAAATCCTACATGAGAAATGAGTGCAATTTTATCCACTCTGCATCACGCCACGCAAGCTGAGGAATATATCGTGCAACACCATGAGGCATCCTACACTATTGCTGCCTGGGTTAAGGTTATTCTCTGGTATCAAGGCTCCACCACTTAAAACCCAGAGTCCATAGACATATAATGTCTACTACACACAGATGGTCCTGTTGAGGCCAAGTGAAGGTAAGCTCTAATTTTCATCTTCAATAGCCTGAGTGGGAGTAAGAGGTGGTCTGGCAATGCAAGGAAAGAGCTAATATCGAGCGACCAGCTTACTTCTTGCCTGCAGTACTATAAGCTGCCCATTTGGATACGATCCAAAAGAGCATATTGATGTTTGATAAAATTCACATTCACAAATCAAAGTGCAGTGTAAGACTGTCAGTCAAACTGGCGGGCGGACAGGCCAGCAAGGGGGACCTGGAAAGACACTGAGGGCTGCTTCCCAAGTTGGAAGCATTCAGAGTGATTTACCGGGATCAATTCTAACTATGTTCATTTTCTGCATGTACACCGATGGGACTATAGTCCCAACAGTAGATTAATATGATAGGGCTGAGAACTAGAAGAGAATGCCTGAGTTTCAGCTGAATAAATATTACTCGGTACAGAGTTTCACCATTCTGGTAACCAATAGAAATACTGTATTTCTTTACCAATTTGTCCTTTTTGATACACATTCCGATACCTGAACTTTGCACACGAGCTGATGCTGAATACCAATCCGATACCAGCACAAAAAAGAAAACACAAATAAGAATGTACAACCTATTTTAACACAGTAGTCTGTACGAATCCTCTGATGATTGCTATCAATGTTGTATTCTATTACTCTATGGTTTAGTCAACAACATGGGCCCAAAAATGTTTTGTCTCGCATTTTGCACTAGTTGTTGTTGTTTTTTCTCGACGTTAAATCAGGAGGAGAAATCTCTATATGCTAAGGCTGCTGGTTCTTTTATTTTAAAAAAAGTCTGATTTCAGAGCAGCTGACCTTACACAGCCTGAACTATTTTTGCTGCTCTTGAGTTTAGTTTATCTTGACACTACTGGGACTGTAATAATAAAAAGATTGCTCTTAAATCCCCTCAAAACACAAACTGTAAGACTTAAGTGCTTGAACATAACTGGATCTATAGTGTATAACATTAATACATTAATATATTGCAAGTTACCTTGTAATTTAATTCTAAAACATACATTTAGTGACATTTTCCACAAATGGTGCACTTTTATATAAATGTATAATGATGACGTGACGTTTCTCTCTCATCAGAACGATAATGAGTGCGAGGACTGTATGGAGGCACATTAAACAGACAGCCAAGATTTTCAATCTGTAGTTTGGCAAACTCAAGGAATAAAGATTTTTTAAACCGCTACATCTGTGTGTGAAATGTGCTACACGCACAACATTAAATCAATTATATCAAAATCGTTATTGCTGATCTAACTAAATGAGACGATTAGAGCTATATCCTAATTAAAATTCAGCTTTTTGAAACATGAAAGTTTTATTTTAAACCTTAAATTTAAGAGCAAGATAATAATATCATCTCATTTTATTCCTGCGATAAAATAAAATCAGCGTTGTTGTTATGTGCTTATTATCTTCATACCAACAGAGACTGACAGAGGGCAGCACTAATTGGTTGTTTATGGAGAATGTGATTATGTGCATCTATGACTTTTTTTTTTCTTTTCTCCTGACCACAGACAGGTCAGAATCCCTGCAGGTGCTTTATCTATGGCGGCCCGCCTTGAACATATTCTCCCAATCGTTTATCACTGTCTGAACAGCTGACAGCTAGTCCAGCTGATATGGATGGTTTTAGACAGTCAAGTGACCTGCTCCCAAAAACCCACTGTCCGCACATACACAGGCCTATTGTCAAACGTGAAACGTAAAAAGAAGCCTAAGATGAAGCATATACATAATGCAGGTCAGTGATTCTCGGCGACCAGGTCATGACCTGCCACTGCTCAGCGTTCTGCTTGTTGTTGCATCAATTTTATGTCACACAAGCAGGCAGCCTCAGCAAAAACCACAACTCTGTACAGGCTGTTCAGCTCTTATCCCCACTGATCTATGGGGGGTTTGAATGGGACCCCTGTAGTCACGCTCTTCTTCTCTTGCATTTTGAAAACTGCTTTATTTAAAAGAGGATTTGTCTCGTGTGCACTCTACGGTTGTCAAACTTTTTGGCTTCACTGTCACCAGTTGTGTTCATGCTTCAGAGGCTAAAGGATGGATGTGCAGTAGCTGGTTAACCTTCCCAAGTTGGGGGACTTGAGCGGCCATGTCCAATCAATCAATTGATCAAGAACGTAATGAGACAATGAATCTTACTTCACTTTTCTTGTCAGCACATTGCAAACGCTCCTTGCAGACGGAGTATCATGTTTGTTTATCCAGGGCCTTAGTCAGCATCACTTCCCTAACCTTTCCTCTCTTTAAGTGGTGGTAGCTGTAGCATTTCTTTAGTCTCTGCAATTCTACTAGTGTTTCCATTATGTGGATGCAGACAGTCAGAAGAACAGACAGGCTCACTGTTGATGACTATTCACATCACAAATGTGTGCTTGAAACGTAGCTTGCTTCTGGACCACTTAAGTAAACCTATTCCATCAATAGCTCTGCTACACATTAAACCTTCCTGAGATTACTACGGCCATTTTTTTCCACTTCAAGTTGTGAAGTGATGGTACTTGTATTAGAGTAAATTACAATTAAATATAAAATGTAGTTTCCTTTTACCTGCACGACTGGGCGATAAATCACATTAATCTGAATAATTAACATTTTTAAAACACAACAAACTGACCTGACACCTGAGTCCAACCCTGTTATCTGAAGCTGCAGTAGCTGTTTAGTGAGTACTAAGTGGGAAATCTCTTATCGTTGACCAAATTCAGGTATTCTGAGTTTGACCAATCATAAATCATAAATATTTTTGAATAATGTTTTGTCTGAAGGTCATGTAAACAGAGAATGTATTAATTAATATTGTATCATTACATCATATATATATATATATATATATATATATATATATATATATATAAATAAAACTACATAGTACTACATTCGGCAGGCAGAAGCAGTGTTCAGAAATATTTTAGTTTTTTTTACTTATCAAGCACTGTCTAAAGTAGTGGAGCAACAACAACAGCTCTTGTTTTGCTTCTATTTCACAGTGGGCAGCCCTACTTCTTCATCCTCTCATGTCAGACGGAGGACAGACTGGACATTACAATGACACACTATCGTCTCCTGACACACAGAGAAAGAGACAAGAAGAAAAGAACAAAGACAGACCATAGCTCGCTGGTCAGCACGCTTTCAAAATAATGTCACCGCTGTTATTTCTTTAAATTCTGTTATTTCTTTACATTCTGTTGACATTTGCTAACAGGAAGCCGAGTGAATTCAATCACAGGTGTCAGCATGTTGCAGTGCTGACGAGCTAAATGGAGGAGGACGGCTGCAGAGTTCTTTCCTGCCCACAGGAAAAGAGACTTTGTTAAAGACTAGTGATTGTCACGCACTCCATCGCCACATGGAGGAGAGCAACTAATGATAATTAACCTTCAACACAATCAGCCAAGACCTCAGAGAGACAATGTCACACAATCACTCCGAGAGTGATGTCACAAATTCAGCCACGTAGCACAAACGGCCAAACTTTCAACGTTTCACTGAAGAGAAATGCCGCTCTGCAAATGAAGTGATCAACATAATTCCGTGCACATCTCAGGGAGGAAGTGATGAAAGACAGACATCAAATTCACAGTCACAGGAAGACACAAAACAATGGATTTGCAACAAGTCGAACAGGTTTGTTTGCACGTCTACAAGTTCAGCACAAGAAGCACAACTACAAGAGAAAGCTGGTGTTTCTAAGATGAATCCCCAAAGCATGTACATCTGTCAAAGAACAGACTTGTACCTGTTGGCCTCTCTGAACTGCGATTCCTCCATGTTGGAGGGCAGATACACATCAGGTGTGGAAGCTGCACTAAGTTCTGTCTGTGGTATCCTGATGCTTTGTTGGGTCAAACTGAGGCTCCTTCCCCTCTCTGTTTTATTCCCTATAAAAAGCCAATACATCTTTTTCTCCCTAAAGTTAGAGGTGAACAATTTGATAAAAGTTGGATGATGGATGCTAGGTCTACACACACACACACACATACATGTTATTTTAAAGGTCTGTTTGATCTTGCATTAAAGTATTTTAGCAATTCTCCTTTATTTTATTTCAAATGAATAATTCCCAGCTAATGAGATAATTATGATCATTAACAAACAAAAAAGCCTCATAAGCAATGTTAATGCACTAAAGGCCAATTTCATCACAGAATTTCCTCCGAAACGTTCATCAAATTACTAATTACAAAATAATAGATTTAAACACATTAGTGACAAAAATAAAGAGTGAAATCAAGTCTAGTGAGATTATTAGGTTTAGTTTGACGGTCGCCTGAACGTTGCATTGTAAATATATGAGTGGACTGTGTCTGGTTTAGCTTAGCTTCACTTTAAAGTGACTCAGTGAAATAGAGACAAACAAACACACAAACAAATACAACAACGATATACGAGAGACGGAGAAACTGTCTATCTGCTCATATAAACTGACATAACTTACCTAAATTGACCGTAACCAGCTTTTCCTTGTTTACACAGTCCGTGTTCCTAATTGGCTCCTAAACGGAAGCTAAACACATGATGTGTTCAATGGGCCTCGGAAAAACAGACGTATCAACTAAACCTTTCATATTTTAATTTTATTGTGGCAGCACAAAACTGTAACATGTGTCAGTAATTACCCAGTGCCTCTGTATAGTTGTGAATGTAATCATCCTAATGAATAATTCCCTGGTTCCGGCTTTCAAGACTCTCTGTTTTGGAGCAGAGCCTCTGATGGAGCTGAATTTGCCTGACAGTAAATTGTTGCTATGCACCCAGTCCCTAATTGCATTTAGTCAGAATTCCCCATTCACTGTTTGTGATCTGACAAACCTTCAGTGTTCCTCTGTGGGATCAGGTGGCGCACTTGGCAACAAACACGGTGTGAACTTGAACTGCCAAACTGCAGATATAAAGTTGTGAACATGAAATTGATTCTGTGGGGCGAAGCTCTGAGCAAAGCAGTTTGTGTTTATGAATGCAGCATTCCTTCTTTTGGGGATCAACACAGAGCACTTGAGCTTTGCAGCAATGCAGGCCTCAGCTGACGCACTGACGGGTGACTATGACTATGTTGTTGCCAATCAAGTTTTCAGTAACTTCCTGAAACAAATGATAATGAGCAAACCTCAATTTCTAACTTAAGAAAAAGACAAACTTTAAAAAAATACATTCATGATGGGACCAGCTTGTACTCAGGTGTGCAGATGGGGAGTATGAGGAACCACCTCAAAATTCATTTTGCAGTTGTTTGTGTGCCATACATACTCCCAGAGTTCAGCTGGATTCAGATGTTTGATTCCTTTATTGAAAATAGAGCTTTTTATTTATTTATTTTTTATTATTGTTGTTGTTCTTTGTTGCATTTAGGGCCACTCATTGCCTCGGATAACATTTCACCAACGCACATAACATGAATTCTTTCAGCGGGCAAAGAAAAATAGGTGCTGCGACCATCAGGCTATAAATAACAAACATGTGGGGCCAAAACGCGTTCCGGGTTGGGCCACAAGGTGGTGCCAAAACTGGGCTCGAAATCTCAAATCTGAAAACACCACCTCCAAGCGTTGGTTTTAATGGGGAAGAAAACACAGCTTAACTAGTAAAAGTGTATCTGCTGCTCTGTATCTGAGTGGGAGGCTTTTAAATCAACACTTAACCATGATGGCGATCGATCAACACCTAAATGAATCCACGCCTGATCCGTGTGAGGCGCACACAGTGATGAAGTGAACACTTTATCACTGTGCGTGCGCTCATCCGTCACGACTGTGACACTGCGGGCCCCTGATGCCTCCCATCAATTAACCATCCATGAGCCCTGATGGAGGGAGAGAGCCAGAGCCGCCCTCTCCAGCATCACCTCCTGCAGTGGAGGCACACAGTCTCCCTGTCCGGCCCAGCATGCAACAACCAGACCGCAGGAGTTTGCCACCGACACACAAATATCATACACACAAACACACAGAACTGACTGAGCGTGTGGAGGGAGAGTCAGCCGGGTTAAAGCATCGCGGCCACAGCGGCGATGATCAACTTCTAATGCGTAAAAAGACGCATCAACAGTGTTGGACAGGAGGAGAGTAT
>JAFBJQ010000692.1:252467-501475 GCA_016785345.1 Trinectes maculatus
ACACACACAGTGCTCTCCCTCCTTCTGAGAACCCCCCCCCCCCGCTCCCCACCCCCCGCAGATCCTGTGATCTTTAATAACTGTTGGCTGCTTTCAAAGGCGCCCATCTAATCGCACGCTTCAGAATATAACGTCAAATCTATAATAACATTTTGAGCATAAATTCAATTAGAGCATCCTCATGCTGTCAGAACCAATTTCAGGATTTTATTGATCGCTGTGAGCGCGTGACACCGGTCTCGATACTTTTCAGACCTCCAAGCCTCACATGTGACAGCCTGTCATGTCTGAGGCTGAATTTCCTCAAGCTGCACTGAGGACAGAAGGAGAACCGGAATGTTTTTAATCTTCGGATATTTTTTATCAGGACCCGAGCACAGAACAGTGTTGGATTTCCACATTTTTAATATTTACCGTCTTCTGATGCACACTTTTGAATACATAAATATATGCAGATGGGAAGACACAATTCCTACATTAGGAGCACAGTCAATGCACTATCAATGTTCCACAGCTCAGTGCAGTGGTAGATGAGTTGTCCATAAAGCCACTGAATGGTACTGATTTTCAATGCAGTGTAGTATTTTCATATCCAATACCCCATTTTAGACAGAGTCTAAAAGTCTGTATTATGTGATGTGAAATAGGTTATTAATGAGACATGGAAAAAAAAAAATTCTTAACTGTGGCTGAAAATCTGACAGGTGGAACCAGCACACTGACAGCTGCATAGCAGTAGCTGAGGCACCGTACCATACTGTATATATATTTATATGTGTGTATACACACACACACACACACACACATATATATATATACTTTACTGAGTGTAGTACTGTAGTGTCAGTCCCTGAAGGCCTATGTTAAATCCACCGAATAAAAATAAGCCTGCTCATAAATAAGTTGCATCATAGCCATGGCGTCTGACATAAGTCAGCGTGAACTTTGCCGGCCCCCGATATTGATACGTTTGCATTACCAACCCTGACCCGTAACGAATCATGGGTGAGCGAGAGCCATTTTGTAATTAGGCGGCCCACTTACACTGCAGTAGGCATTATTGGCCTATAAGTCTTTGCCTGTAAATCCCCAGTGAGCCACAGTGACGCGTGGGCGGGAGTGATGTGAATAAGGCCGCTGGTACTGGAATGGCAGGACGAGGGTACAGTCAGCGCACCGTGATGCAAACAGGGTTGCGTGGTGCGACTCACAACGGTTGACACATTTATGCTGAAGTCAGATAGTGGGCGCATCAGTGCTGGCGTATTGATTGAGGGAAGCTGGCAAGGTACACTAACAGGGAATACAATTCACTGACCGATCAGAGCACGGATTGTCAGCAATTTCCCTCATTACCATCTGAAGCATTGCTCTATTGACGGCTGCTTTGACAACGATTCCCATATTCCCTCGTCAACATGCGGCGTTCCTTTATGGGAGCGGACTGGTGTGGTGGAGTCAGTGCTGAACCTGGACCCAACATTCGCTCATACGAGAGAGAGAGAGTTCTGTGATTGAACAGGTTTCGCTGCTTTCGCTACACAACTGTGTGCTTTTCATTGTTGTCATTTGTTGTCAGGAGTTATAAATATGTGAATCGGAATGTGATGGCAGCGGTTGCAGAATTCAAACTCATGCTAATGCTTCCCCCAAACCTTTCCACTCTGACCGTTAAACTTTGACTCATATAAATATCTAATTTTCAACCCATTAGATATGAAACCACAGCTAACCACAGTTAATGCAATGCCACGTCATAGTCTCTGGCTGCTGCACTTCCCTCTTTCGATGTTTAGAATATTTTTCCCGGCGCAGATAATTCTGAATTGTAATTTCATGACTCACCTATAAGGTCAGGACACAGAGTTCTACAGGAGAGCGTTCCAGCAGGCGGAGAGTTAAGGGGATTAGTATGTGAGACGATGCTTTCGCGAGCCTTACTTGACTCATTTGTAATATCAAAACCCTTGTTATATAAAGAAGGATGAGGTAGGAAGCCAAACAGCATCACGGAGAGAGCAGATGGCCCATGCTGATTTCACAGTCCTTGGGCATGAGCGTCTTTCAATCACACGGCACCTTGTCAGCGCCTGCAGGGGATAAAAAGCTAGTATATACCTGATGCCACATACATATGGACATACACATAATGTATGTGAAGCCCTCATACGCGCTGGTGCATGACCACATGTGCACGCAAAGCCGACCCCTTCCCCTTGGCAGCTGCTTGTGTTCCGAGATTGATTTACAACTTTCAGTCAACGGTGGTCCAACACCTCAGTTTCCCCCCATGAGCCACTGCAGTTACAGGCACGGCCCTGGCTGCTTGGTAAATATTCAATAGCCATGGATCAGACCGCTGCTGTACTGGTGCATCAAAGTGTCTCGAGGTGTCAGGTGGTGCAGTATTGTTTCCACGAGTGTGCGCGCGAACGCTGATCCGCCTGCCTCACCGCATCTCCATCCATCCCCCGACGGTCCCACACTATTCTACACTGTGTGACCAAAAAAGATGGCGCTGCCCATTTTGCATCAGCTAACAGGATAGATCCCCATCCTCCCTCAGACTGACAGCAGGCTAATGGCTCTGGCTCCCTTCCAGTGGCCGGAGAGTGATGGGAAGGCATAACGGTGAGGGATGAGAGAACGAGAGGGGGAGAGTGGGTAATAAGGGCCGGAGCAGTGAGCAGTAAAGTTGAGTCACATAAATTTGGAAACGGCAAAACAACAACTAATTTTTCCATGTTAGTGTCAAAGCCAGGCTCGAACCAAACACTAACTGTATAAGGCAGCGTGGACAGAAGTCACGCAGTCAGACGCTGCCTTGGGTTTGATGCCTGGATGTAGTGAAGCTGCTGCTGCTGCTGCTGAGCATGATGGATGCCTGATGGGGGAATCCAGGGTTACATGCTTTGTTTGGACAATTTCATCACGCCAGGAAAAAAAAAAAACACCACCCAGGAAAACAGAATAGTTATATCACACTCATCTAAGGACAATGGGCAGTTAAGTGGTCTTTCTTATTCACTGCGAGGCAGGAGGAGTGAGCGATGAGGACGGGCCTGAGCGCTCAAATGGCTGTAATGGTTTGAAGAAGGCCTCAAATCACTGGCTGCGAGGCACCTGGATGGCAGGTAGGGGGGGTAAACTCGAGCTAGTACACAAACACAGAGACTCTCAGGACGCCACGTGTATACAACCGAGATCACACACTTACACACTCACTCACATCTCTGAGCGGAGCCACTGAAGCGTGCACGTCCCTGTTCGCCCTCTGTTGGTCTGAACGGAACATGCGGGCCGTAGCTGGGCCCCTCAGAAGCCACCTGTCAATCAGTCGCCGTATGACTCAAGCAGGTGCATCTCTTGACCCCGTATGAAGAACATCAGTCTGAATTTGAGAAGGTCAACGTGCAGGTCAACCCTACACATGGACCACCACACATCACCGTTATCTTCATTTCCCTCGGCTCAGGACTAATCTTGCCCAGGTGTCAATCACCGCCGCTGACTTCATTAGCGGCTTAAATAGCACTAAAATCTCTATTCGCTCTCCTCTAGGAGGCACTGCACGAGTGTTTTTGGAAATCGGGTGTGAGTGAGTGTGACCCCTAGAAACAACCAGTCCAGACCAGTTATTATCGACATGAGATTTCTCCTGAGAGCCGCAGCCTCTGTTTGGAATAAGCAGAGAAAGGAATCGCTTCCATAGGTCAACATCCCATAATGGCTGACAAAAAGGTCACATATGTGCGTCGAGCTGTTGTGAGAGGTAAAGGCACCTTTTAGCTGGCTTTCTCCATGAAGATGATAATGTAGTTAATAGGTGGCCTTCCATTCCACCCCCCACCCCCCACCCACCCCACACACACACACACACACCAAATAGTGGCCTTGTGACCCAGTTTAGCGGGGTCCTTGACTGGAGTCGTTCTCCACAGAGGCCCTCAGAGCTGTTGTGAGAGGTAAAGGCACCTTTTAGCTGGCTTTCACCATGAAGATGATAATGTAGTTAATAGGTGGCCTTCCATTCCACCCCCCCCCCCCCACCCACCCCACACACACACACACACACCCCCCCCCCACACACACACACACACACACACCAAATAGTGGCCTTGTGACCCAGTTTAGCGGGGTCCTTGACTGGAGTCGTTCTCCACAGAGGCCCTCAGTGAACCTCTGCTCCTGAACGTCTGAGAGACAGCTCACCTTCAGGCCTTGCTGTGTATTATTAGTGTGCACTGAATTTATGGTCTTTTCAAAAGCCAGCAGGCTGCTGTCAGGTGAGTGAGGGCGGGCGGCAGGAAAACCGCCCTCCTGGATGCTTCCAGTGACCAGAGTGGCGTGTGGAGAAAGCAGCAACAGGCGCCCGAACAAAAGAGCCGCTTTCTATTCGACTCAGGCCCCATGTTATTGTCCTTCCATCTATTTTTCTTCTTTTTTTTTCTGAAGTGGAATCCTTCCTTCCTGATGTTGATGTTAGCGCTGGAGCATTATTGATCAGTACTCTGCAGGAGCTCGTCAGGTAGATTAAATCACCTGACCCCAGCCTGGTCCCTCAGCATCCACTCAGGATCTTCAGATGGGCATGCACCACTGCTCCTCATCTAATGCTGAGATGTGTCTGAAAGCTGGGAAAGCTAAGCACAGTATTAGTATTAGTATTAGTATTAGTATTAGTATTAGTATTAGCATTAGCATTAGTATTAGTATTAGTATTAGTATTAGTATTAGTATTAGTATTAGTAGTTTTATTGTGAAAGCCAAGTGGAAAGGAATTCTTGTCATTTATTTTGAAAGATAACATTCCAATCAGAATAAGAGATGAAGAAAAGTGGGGTTCAAATTTTCGAGCTGATTCTTTTTGAATGCATGAAACATTTTTTATATACGTACTTCTTAAATTTGCCATGGAGATGAGATTTGCTCTTGAACAGCTCAACCTTTACATTAAAAAAAACCCCACACCCAACACATTTCAAGATTAAGGCGTTTTTTGTTCCCTTCTTCTTCTTAATTTATTGTTTACAAACCCCCTCGATGTAAAACCAACCCGTTCATCTTGAGAGCTCATGTAAAATTCATGCTCATGCTTAAAACATAAACAGCGCATGGGGGGGGGGGGGGGGGGGGGGGCCGGGGGGCAGTGGCTCAGAGGAAGACAACATGTTGTAATTATGGATTTAGGCTTTAAACACTGCAAACGCCTGCTCATACTGTACATGCTCGTCAGGAGTGATCACACACGTGAGGACGCGGCGTGCACACCATGCATTAGACAAAGAGTCATTATTACCACGATGACTCACAGTCAGTGACTCATGACTGTACGAGGAGGAATTTACAAAGGCACGATGCCACACTTTGGTTTTAACACAGTCAGATTTATGCAACAGTTCTTGAATCTTTCAGCCAACTCACATATGCTTTTTTTTTAAAAAAAAACCCCACAGTGAGCTGTTGTATATAGTGTATATAGAGATGTTGCTCTATATACAGCAAATGTTGACATTTCCCCTACTCAGGCGAAGGTAATGTGAATGTGGCACAGTGGTGCAGTGGTTGGCTTTTGTGCCTCGCAGTGGGAAGAGTCCCGGCTTGAGTCCTGGTCTGAGTGGGAGTCTTTCTGTGTGGGGACTCTAATTGCCCAGGTGTGAATGTGAGTGTGAATGTGTTGTTTGTATCTATGTGTTACGCTGGAGACCTGCGCGGCGTGCACCCTGCCCCCCACCCACTCAAGGTCAGCTGACACCACAGCCCTGACAGGATACGTGGTGTAGGTAATATAATGAATGGACAGAAATGCAATGGCTTTCAGTGATGATTTATGAGACAACAGTTTCTCCCTAATCTCACTTGTGTATTAAGACCAGCCTATACTCCAGCTACATGTTTACCATACAGGCAGGCGTGCATTAGCGCCATCAATCTGCAGGCTTAAAAATAAAACCTAAAATAACATTATGTCTTGTTGATAATGAATACAAATCCATGCACTCTGTTGTTTTGGTTTGAATTCTCCTATTGTGCCATACATTATGGACGCTACGCTAAGTCACTGATCAATTTCCCCTCGAAAACCAAATCGAGCATCTGGGAAAAGAGAAGCCGCTTGTCACTTACTATAACTGAGGAGCCATCACATACACACTAACCCAGAGGACAACACAGGGCAGATGACCCCAGCCAAATGTCCATCAACCCATATGACCCTTAATCATAAACATCACTTTCTCTTTTACACTGCTGTTATTTATTTATTTATTTGTTTGTTTATTTATTTGTTTGTTTATTTGTGCATGACATAGGACCCAAAATCACGACACCCGTCTCTGCCTGGCCGACCCGGCGTGATGGAGGCAGCAGCTGTTCTCTTTGCCAGCGATGGTGACCAACATCAGCAGAAGCGCGGGTGCCAGTAGTGTCATTGATTTCTGCCGAGGCTCTGAGGTATGATAAGGCCGGATGGGCTCGCAGGTTACAGCTCAACAGCTCATCGCCCGAGCGACGCCCCTCCCTCTCTGGTTCCTAGTTCGGAGCCAGCTGGCCTTCCCGAGCCGTTTTACCCACCTTCTCCATCAGGCGGGAGTGTGGTGATCAGACACACCCAGCCACACTCCGATCATAAAGTGTCCCACAGCAAAAGAGATGGAGCAGGTTGGGATATGCTTTTCGTTTGGCATACATGACTCTGCGCTCTCTCAGCCACACACGTTTTAGCATATTTCTCTATCTATTTGAAAGAGTCAGTTCATTTATCTGTCAGCATCGGCCTAACACACCGCGCCCCCCTCCATTTCTCTCCCGCCTCATTGTTGTGCTTGGGACAGTGATTGCTGGAGATGCTTTGGATTAATCAGACTGTGGAGAGCACATTGATCTTCAGTCCGGTCCGTCTCACATTGGCTTCTGCATTGATGGAGTGGGAGGGACGCAGCATCAGGATCAATCCCGTAAGGTCAGGTCATTTGGGAAGCAGGTTATAACTGAGGCGGCGTCTTACAAGCAAACACCAGATGTGCATGTTTGAGTATGAAATATATTTGACAGAAGAACCTGATTATAAATATGCTTTTGGAAAGGTCATTTAAAAATTCTGACCAAAAAAAAAAGAGAGAGTAAAAGAGAATAGCCACAGCCACAAATCACTATCTAAATATCTGATTTCTTCAAAAAACCAACTTTAACGTATTGGAAACAGTACACTTTATTTTCTTATCTATTTCTTCCCTACGCAGACTGAGATATAAAAGACTTTGATCAGAGCCACACAACAAGGCAGTGATTTATTGCATAGGAAAACAACCCCACTGTGACTCTGCGAGATAATCCGAGTAGACGTGCTGGAATGTACCCAATTATTTTCCTGAGTGCTGCTGCCTCTGACATAACACTGTTGCTGATCACACTGGTAACTGACCATAGGCTGGACCATGTATACTGGACCCTGTGCCGAGCAGCAGCTCAGGATCCTGCACGTGTGCTTCATGCTGCAAGCACATGGATGAATATTGATGAACAGCACCCGCCAACATACGGTATGGGGGCACGCAGGGCGGTGAATGAGGCCCACTGACAATTGCCAGTTTTATCATGGGTAGTGACGATGCATACAACACCAGCTGCATGAACAAGTCATGCTGCAACAATGCAGTTTTATTTCACGTCTACCCAGTGATGCTGAATGAACAGGAGCTGCAGACAGGCAAGTGTAAATATATAAGACGTGGAATGTCAGAATGGTAATAGATGCACTTGTAGATGCATTAGCATATTGATGAGAAACTCTTTTGAGATAGGAACATGCACACATGTAGGGATGAATGAATAGAGTGTGTGTGCATTTAAACTTCGGCTTAATTATATGCAGTGTTGCAAAACTGCTGGGTGCAGAGACTGTTGGAGGAGGTGTGGGTGAAAGAAAGTGGTAAACATTCATATTCTGTAGAGAATCTGCTTTCTGTCACAACTCAGATTTTGTCAAGGATTTTTATCTTGGAAAGAGAAAAGTGCATTTCCTGGAGGACGCTGTGGCAAATGCATTAAATCTCAGCAGAATCATTCGAGGGATCATAATGTCGGTTAAATTACTAAAAAGGAAACTGAAGGATGCTGGATGCATCCCAACCTGTCAGCATGGCCACTCACTTATAGGTTTTTGCATCACATTCAGATAATTCTCTAGGATCTGATTGTGATTGATGATGATTGCATGATGTGATTAATTTACTGGCTTCCCAAATTGGAAACAGATGAAACGTTACTCACCAAAAGACCAAAAGAAAGGAAAGCCTCATTTATTCCAAGCAGAGAACAGTCACACTTTCATAAGCACTTTCCTGCACACATGCATATTAAGCTCGTCAGTCCTGAACTGCTGAACCCAGAGAAATATTTTGCACCTCCGTTTTTTTTTATTTCTAAATGCTAAATCCAAAGCTATTTGGTTTAACATCTCCTCAGAGAAGGAAATGTTTTTTCACCGCTCGTCATTGTTGTGCTGCTCATCGGCCAAAAAGAATAAAGAACTTGGCAGCCGCTGTCCAATGAGCTGAAATGATAAGTCAGTGAGGGTTGAATGAATGAGTGCAGTGGCTGAGGGGTTTTGCAATTGCAACATCATCAAAGAGCAAAAGGGTTTTGAAGTATGTGAAGGTCCTTGATCTCCGCATTTAAATAATTAAATAATTATAATAATTAAGAGTCGAGTGACAGCACGCACGTTCTGAACGAGTGTTTTGGCCTTTGACCGGTTAAAACCCGTTGACCTTTGTGGAACTGGGGGAAGAACTTGATGTTATTATTTTTTTGTATTATTATTATGAACAATAATGATAACAGCATTTAGGATCAGTTAAACATGCAAAATGTCTTCTGTTTCTTCCTGACCCACAGTGCTGGTGCAAACCTGATGGGGAGGGGGGTAAGGAGGAGGAATATGACCTCCTGAAAAGGCGTTGGTGTGACTGACACCTCTCTCCCCTTTGTCTTCACCACTTCAATTAGCTCAGTACCAGGTGCATGTGGCAAAACCAGACAATCAATTACCGTCCCCTCTCCTCTGCCTCTGTCCTCTTCCTCCTCCACGTCCTTCTCCATCACACTGTCCCCAACCTCTTCTTCTCTATTAACCTTAATTTATGGACTTTCCTCCGTCCTTTTTTTTCCCATTTTCCAACTCATACCTTGCCTAGAATCTCATTCCCCCTCACACCTCTCTCTCTCTCTCTCTCTCTCTTGCTCTCTCTGTCTGTATCCATCACCTCTCTCCCTCTCACTGCAGCACGGCCACAGTCAGAGTGACAGTGGAGGGTGACAATCTGTGCGGCTTCCTCCTGCTTTCCACTCAGACACACCAAGCAAATTCACAGCCACGCAAACCGTCCCTGTAAATACAGCACAGTCCTCTGTCAGACCCTGTTGACCACGACATCGTGTCAGTGAGTAAGGATTCACTTCGTCATCCATTCAGTCGTCAGACACCAGAGTTAAATATATCTGGGAAATGAGTAGCCATCCTGGGTTATTTAACACACCAATGTCACTGCAGGCTTCAGGGTGGGTCCACTCAACGTGATGTTAAATGGTGGAAGTTTGCCACCTACTGGAAATAATCATCACCTTCTCTGGTGGGCTTGATCAAATCTCTTTGGGGGGGGTCCTTTGAAAAAAACAACATAAAACTGACTAACTACATCAACTGAAATCAACCATGAACTCCAAGTACATCAAAAATGCTAATAGTACAATAATTGCCACCAAAATAGTAACCATACTTTGAGAAAATCTCATTATGTTGAGATATTAGGGGGTTTTTTTCTATATGAAAGCTCTGCATCATTGTAACTTTTTTATCCATCCCATTCCTATATATCCTTTTTTAAGATGCCTGTTGAACCTCTTTGTGTTTTAACACAAAGATTTACAGTGTCAAGATGAAATCTCATCAGCAGAAAATATAACATAAAGGTACAAGACATACATTAGAAGCTGACATCGAAAAGAGATGTGAGATCAGCACAGGCCTGTAGACGTAGTAAGGTTAAGGAGACTGACCAATAATGACTCTCTTTAACAGGAACTATAATTCCTACAGCCTAAAGTCATGACCTGACATCTTGGTTATTTAAAGTGTATTGATTAATAGCATTAACTTATCACGTGGAGTCACTGCAACAATAAAACCTCAAGGGTAAGCTACTTTTTTAAAGTCACTTTGCTGATTCATCATGACTAATGTTCAGGCGCCCTTGATCTTTAACATGATTTAAGTTAAAAGGGAAAAAAATGGTCGTCAGTCATCTTTCCGTTACTGAAACTGTCGTTGAAATTTGATAAGGTGGACAGTGTGGTAATTTAAGTCTTCCTTATAGCTGATGCTATTTTAGTGCTTGAGAAAAGAGCTGGCATTAGAGACACTGATCTTCAGTTATTTAAGGCCTATTTTTCAGACCAAACTTCGTTTATAGTTTTGGATACTTCCTTGTTTGTGGCCCCTCTGACCTGTGGTGTTCCCTAAGGCTCCGTCCTCGGGCCTTTACTGTTTAGTATGTACATGGTAACAAATTATTAACCAACAAAATCCAGCAACAAATAAAACATTTTCTTTTACCAAATAAAAATAATTCTAAATATTTTTGTTGGACTCCCTGAGTTCATCCATCTTTAAATATTACACCTGCAGCTAGAAATCGGGGTCTTACTTTTGACTGCGACCTTTCTTACAATTGCTGTTCAGTTTTGCTTTTAAGATGAAGTCTGTTCTTTCTCAGAGAAGATGTGGAGAAGGTCATCCTGTAGTTTAGACACTGGCACTGGTTGACCTAAAAAGCTGCTAACTTTTAACAAAAACAAGGGGATAAAATTATATGTTGTCTTATCCATATGAATTATAAAAAAGTTTATATATATTTTTAAAATGATTTTGTCAAACACCAAATATCAGTAAACCTACAAATCCAAAAGACAGAAAACCCCACAAAAAACTGGTAGGGTTTTGATATTTTTTAATGTGTCATGGCACCATTTATTTATTAAAGTTATGCATAACCTTCCAACTTGATCATTGTACAGTATATGTTGAACTTCATGACATTGTTAGAATAATCAGGCAGTCAGATCAGAATTGCCAACAGTAGCAGAAAGAAGCAGCATTTCTGTCAGAAGCTAGTACAGAAAGAGCACGGCTGCTCTTATTAGAAGAGGGGGAACGCAGCAAGATGCCCGAAGGCAGACGAGACAGCATGACATATAGAGTGTAGGAGGGGATAAATAAGCATGACAGCCACTCAGGCTTAAAAAGAAACATGGATGACAACTGTAAGTGTTAAAAGGTAAAGGAAAGGGGAAGATCACACGCAAAGGAGTAGAGCAGCAGACAAGAGGTAAAATACCCCTCACAGCGAGGGGAAGAAGGACGAGGAGGGAGGAGGAGGCAGCGCAGAAATGCAACAGGACCAGATCAGAGCCTTCAGACCAGGGGCGCCACCAGGAATTTTGAGCCCCGTGAAAAAAATTTAATTGGGCCCACCCTGCGCAGAGAGTATATATACTCTCCTATTTTTTGGGGCCCCTGTCAGTCTGGGGCCCATGGAATTGTCCTAACTTTTCTCCCATGTGCGGCGCCCCTGCTTCAGACTCTTCATTCTAGTTAACACCACACCTAGAATTTATCTGAAATTCTAGTCTTTAATGCAGTTCAAGAGTTTCAACACAATGGGATCTATCCATCTCCAGTGCAACTCTGGCCTCTATCAGTCTGAATATATTCCTGCCATTCCATCGGGATTATGCTAAGACAGCATGCTTCAATGCCAGCGTGCACGCAACACTCACACTAACCCTGTGTGACTGAAGCAGGCAAAGCAGCCAAAAGGGTAACACCATGGCCAAAAGCATGCAAGCAATGTGGAAACACTTTTTAAAAAAACAAACAAAAAAAAGAAAATAAATACATCTTGGGATAAAAAAAAATCTTAATACATTATCTTAAAATTTTCCTTTTCTTGTTTTGTGTTTCATATATATATATTCTAAACACACATCTTTGTACATTTTGGTATAAGTTCTCTTTCTTGCTGGGAGTTCAGGGGGAAATGGGTGTTATTTGGAAAAGGGGTGAGGTTCTGGGGCAATCCCACTTCCCTGATTGCCTTGTGCTGATGGGGAGGGATAAGGCATCACAGAGACACCTCCTCCCTTCAAACGTTTCTGCTCACGCTCAGTCTCCCATTCTCGGTGGCAACGGCAACTGACGATAATGGAAAAAACTGGGGACTCAGCAGTAAGAGGACAAGCTTATAGTATGTCCAAAAAGTCCAGGACACAAGAAGTAGGATCAGACTACAAGTCGATAATTCCTCTTTGGGACCAGTGCCAAAAGCTGCGGCTGGGAATTCCACTATCTCTTATCTGAGAAAGAAAAATGAGGTGAAGGATCAGACAATGGACAGATTCAGGAAGTGATTCCTATGTTAACGTTCCCATGATCACGGCTGACATGGAGAATGAAGTGAGATACCTTTGTTTCCATCCATGTCTGTCGCTGACCTTTCAGGCCTTTGGCGTATTAGATTGTTGTATTTGACCTCAACATCCTGCAGGGGATAAACAATTGACAGTCAGATCATACATTTAGGAGGACAGCTATGTCTGTGTATCATACTATCATCGTAACACTGAATGGGAATAAATGTTACCTTCAGGTAGTTTAGGTTGGTCTGAAGGTTTCTAAGGTGAGACAGAACCTGTCTGCTGAAAGAGGAGAGGCTGCCAGCCTGTGACGTTGAGGAAAACCTTAAATTGATACCAGAGTCTGCAGCACAGCCTTGTGAGGTGCTCAGCTGCTTCCCTGTGGTTGATGCCATGATGTCATCATCTGTGCTGCTCTCTCCAGGGCCACCATATCCCTCCAGAACTAAGTATCCTGCTGAGAGAGTCAAAAGAAGCCATTTTCATTTATTGCTGCTACGTAAGAGAGTCGGGAATAAGATCACATGTCAAACCGAACATTTCAGAAACAAGTTCAACCTGTTTACAGACACTGTTTACGTTGAAGACCCAGGCTCACCATAATCATCAGGAGAGTCGAAGAAGCCTGTGTCCCCAGAGCCCAGGTCCTGAGCTGGGTCCTCTGTCTGAGAGGTGTTCTTCTCTGAGCCGTTGTGGACCATCACTCGCGTGCGGCTGTCTATGGGGGTGCGCAGAGAGGTGGTCCTAAGGAGACGAGCTCCAGTGGAGCGCTTGGTTTGCTCTGCAGCCTCCTGGGACATTAGCTGGGTCACCAGCACCTGCTTTAATGCTGCCACTGAAAGACAGGGGAGAGATCTGGGTCATAATAAAGTGTCTGTGGGCAGCTGGTTAACTCACTGCCTGCCTGCCACGTGTTTCTGAGGTATCTGTTCTGTATGCTTACATGTTTTCAGTGCTTCGTCTGCTCTGGAGGGAAATGCATTAAATGAGTCTCCTCCTCTGCCATCTTCAGCCACTTGGTAAGAAAGCTCTGGGTCCACAAAACCTTCCTCCTCCTCCTCTTCTCCCTCTGCTTTCACTCTCTCAAAGGGATTATTACCAGTCAGAGAGCTCTGCATTGCACTTCTAGAGGCTGGACTGCTCTCTTTATCTACGGAGGAATAATTACAGTTCTCTGAAGTGTTATAATTAGAGAAGGCTTATCTGCACTGCTGAGAGGGATAGAATATTTAATTAATAATTGCTGTGAATAACTGAAGGAATGTGTAGCAGTTACCTGTGGACTGAGTGCTGCCAGTGGATGTGCGGTCCGAGTCTCTACTCAGCCTGGAAACACCTGCGGTAATAATCTCCACACCGTCTCTCTCCCCACTGGTACACAAGCAACATCGTATGTTAGCGACATGCTCAAACTCAGAGAATCATCTGATCTAATCGGTTATAATGATGAAGCCACATACTCTATCTGAGGTAATGGTATGACGCTGTGAGGTTTGACTTTCATAGTATTAGCTCTATCGATGATTAGACTCTGCCACCTTTTGCATAGGAAAAAAAAAACATATTAGCGCGCTCAAGAAATGCAACAACACAATAAAATGAATCAGTCAAAAGATATTTCCTCTCACGTTTTCTGGTCCGAGACTGTAGGCGCCATCAGCTCATAAATCTGGGCTCCGTTGTCTGACATGGACAGGACGAAAAATGACTTGTTGTCTGGATGGAAAGAGGGTGGAAAAGAGGATAGGGATTAATCAGCATCATTCTGGCAACCATGCATGGAGACAAAGAATTTCTGACAGTGAATAATCAGGTTATGTTTTAGCAAATTAAAACGCAAGGACATGATGATGCGTATCAAATACATCTTGTAAGAGACAGGGTGTTGACTGACCTGTGGCCACCGAGCGCACCAGCACAGTGTTGAGTTTGATGATGGGGCTAAAGATATGTTTGGTATCTGCAGTGCCTGCCAAGTTTTTGCTGTGACACTTAAGGATCAGACGCTCATCTTGTTTCTGTAGCAGAACCAGAATGTCTTCCAGCAAGAGCGTATACAACTCTGAAAGGAAGCAGACGGCGACACTTGTTTTTACTCCTAAACTTGTACTTATGATGCGCTGCTCATCAATAACAATAATAATGATAAACTTATATAAAGCACTGATTACAAACCAATAATTTTGTCCTTGTTCATCTTCCATGACAGTGGCCCCTCATGCACCAGGGTTCTCTTGGTTAGATCCAGGTTCTGATTGATGATCAGGGAAATAAGTTCAAATCTAGTCTCATCAGTACTTCATACTAGTCTCTGAGCCATTTCAATAATATTTATCTAACAGATGCATTTTACAGTTTGAGTACACCCAGCTTAGGGTGAAAGGGTCATGCAGACATCTCACCTTTAGCTCCAAGATCATGGAGTTGTCTGTCTGCTTGAGAGATGAGAGGTCCAGTCTTCTCTGATAGTCCTCCAGCCTCTATAAGAAGGACAGAAAGCAACAGAGACAAATGAAAGGGGATAAAATGAAGTCACCAAATGTGAAGCAGTGACAGTATTTTAAAAATACCTTTCCTGGATGTGCAGTAAAGAAGAAAATGACAAGAGCTGAGACTGAAAGGGGTGTAGAGAAAAGTCTATGGGATGGCAAAAAATGGAGAGAAGATTTGTAGTACACACCTGCTTGTCCTCAGATTCCTTCACAGCCTGGTTGACATGATTTAGGATCTTCCTACAGCAGTCGGCTGCCTGCTTCACTTTGTCCCTCTCCACTGTGTTGTCTGAAAGATATTCCACTATCAGGTAACAAGCACTAAGTTATCTGTGGGGCTGTCCAGCAAATGGATATTTCCTGCCTCCTTTAGCAACCCATCATTCACAAAAATTATGATAAAGCAGGGGAGCCATTATGATCTTCTAATAGCCGGTTGTTCTTTATCATTAGCGCGTTCTCTCTGTGTGAGACCTGAACGCCAAACTAAAATGATGGACCAAATTCTGGGTGATACATTTCCTAAAATGTGCACCACTGCTCCAGGACCATTAAAACTATAATCTCTCCATTTGTCTTGGTAATTCTCCACTGCTAGGTTTGGTACCAAAACAGAACATTGCTTACGAGTTCATTTGGGTAGCTTTTATCCACTGTTCTAGACTTGATTTCTGTTTATATCGATCGTACTATATAAACAACAATAATATGGTCTGAAACGTAATTTTTAAAAGGAGATCGATATTTTCCCAAGATGTATCATTTAGAAGTTGACTGACTAAATGAAACATATTTCAAAGTATCTGAATAAGACTGCATGACACTATTTTTGCATCTATATGAACTGAAAGTGTCTGTTACATGGCACGTTGGTAATTATAATAATGATCAGCAGCCACCATGTTGGTTCATAAGGCAAGAGACCAGCGTGTACCTGTGTACTTGGCGATGTTGTCTAGTAGCAGAGGGTACTTTGTGATACGCTGCATCTCTACAGGAATGATGTCTTTCAGCTGCAGTCTGCGGCAAAGCCTGTTGCTCTCTGCCTCCTGCAAAGCAATGGAAATCATGTTACACTTACACAGTCATCAAGATATACAGCTACTCGGAAGGCTACAGGAAGCCTTTCTACTGAGAAAGGTGATATTTTTGTTGTATACTCCTGTGACACATTCTCAAAATTTCATTTAATAAAGGGGATGATTAACAGTTTTCGGTCATTTGTGATCATAATGTAAGTACCTGGATGAAGGCAGTAAACCTTGAGTCTTTCTTCTGCTTGGTTTTGATGTTCTCCAGAGCAAAAGGCTGGTTACTGCAGAACGTCCCCACTGCCTGCTTGATCTTCTCCTCCTCACCACTGCTGAACTGTAACCACACAACCCACGACAGGACAGAGCAGAGACCAACAGAGCAGAGACAAACAGAGAGACGTTACTCACTTTTTCTATCTAGTTGCATTTAACTGTTCTAATGAGCAGTAACTCATAGACGGGGGCCAGTCAGTTTACACGTAGACTGGATCACTGCTCAGACCCTCAGGGAGCTGTTTACCCCACTTATCACCCACTGAGACAGCTCAGACACCAGCTGATATGTGGCCACGTCACATCCAATGTATCACACACAATACTGAGACATGGAGATGTCAGACAAATCCAGTGCATTGTCTGACATTTACTGAAGAATTGGCTGCCATTTAGTTTACTTGCCTCCACTGTGATAATATTTCTTGTTACTGAGAGGCACAGAGTAGATTTTTTGTCATGTTGAAAATTTTCTTGTTCAAGAATTTGGTGGAGGATATGACTTGAACATTTGATATGAAAATGCTGCCATAACCCCTTTTCTTACTAAGCTTTCTTACCATTTTCTTGTTCATAAAACATGTCAAAACAAAGAGATGTGAGGTGTAGAAAAGCAATCGTAAGTGACATTCCTTCTCTGGCAATAAACAATTTTGGGTCACAGATCAATTTCTTTGTGCTTTTTCACCACCACATCAGTCACCTTGAAATTTATTCAATATAGGAAAATGTTTGAAATAGGAAATACAATCTCAGCCTGAGAATTGTACTCACCCAAGAGAGTAAGTCATCTCCTATCTGATCAATTACAGACGACTCGTTTCTCTTCCGGACTGCTGCCATTTGCTCCAGTATTGAAACTGATATTTGAAAGAGAGCCATCAATGTACAGTCTGTATACAACATGCTAGGATGCTACGTGTATGCCCTCCTTACAGTGCAGGTCATCATTCTTTACCATTTATTTACCTCCAACCCAATCCAGTATTCCGGCTATCAACTATCTTACTAGCTACTACAGTGTTAAAAGCAGTCATATAATACATTTAAAATGAAGTTCAATGCTTGTTTGTGCATTTCTCTACCATGCAGCTGTAAAATCTCCTCCAGGTTGCTGAAGATGTTCTTGATGTCAGCAGGGGGCAGGATGCCCTCTTTGGAGAGCTTCTGGTAGAAAACGTGGTCCAAAACTTTCAGCATTCGCACATGTGCACGTTCAGTGTAAAACAGCTCTGCAGACAAAATGCAAGAAGTTAATACACGGAAACAAATCATCAGCACAGCACAACGTGCTAGCACTGTATGCAATCTCTCTCTTCGTCTCTCTACTGATATATGCTGTATGACAGCAGTATTTTAAATGATGCAGTTGGTGAACTTCACATTTTCTTCAATAAATAAAGCTTTTATCATCTGTACAACGTTATGGTCTCACCATTGATAACTTCCTGTCTCTTGATTTCCTGAGGCCGAAGACCTGCTAAGACTTCTCGCCCCACCAGCTGCTGCCAGTTGGGGGGGTCGTGCTCAGAGTCTGTTCCCTGGTCATCCTCACTCTGGACATCAGCTGCACCCAATCCATCAAGCCTATGACAAGAGGAAAAGTTTGCTTTTCATTGGCTAAATAAATTCTCCACTAAATAAATTCTCCACTTATGATCACCAAGTCTATGTGATCATGTTTCCTTACCTTCTTATGACCTTTGGTGTTCCCTCATGAGCTCTAAAAAATATTAGAAATAACAGAAAGATTGTTGTGACAAATATTTAAAAATAGACATATTCTTTCCATAAGGAAGGTTACGTGTTGCTTAAAATGTGACAGTAAATGCACCTGTCACTTTCTCTGTCATCCTCTTGCAGTTGGTCCAGGCTGTAAACGTCAAAATGTGAAACAGGGTATGGCAGTCCATCCACAGGGTCAGACTGAAGTCCATCACTCAGCCTGTGGGGGCCTGAGGTCGGCGTCATACCTGTGACATAAGTAGCAAGTTCAGTTCATGAACAGTCTTTGACTATTTCATCTTCTGATTTGTTTAATTCAGTTGTTCAGTGGCTCACCCATATCAGCATCTCGGCTACCGTCTGAGCTATAGGTGGCGCTGTTTGGGGATGATGTGTTGACAGACGTGGGGTGTGTGAGTTCCGAGCCGTCGCTCGATAGGCTGCCTCTTAAACGAACAGGTTCCGTGTGTTCACTTGTCCCCAGTGTAGGCTGAGACAACTGTTTCTGGGGTCGGGGGCGCCCGTCCAAGGCTTTACCAACTGAATACGAAAAAGTAGTGTAAACATTTTTTTAAAAAAGCTTTAAAGCCGGGTCATATTTTTTGGTATATCCTAAAGTTCCAAGTCACCTGGTCCTGCTTCAATACGGCTCGGGCGACGCTGAGGTCCAAGGATACTGGGAAATCTATTTTTTTTCACTTTCTCTTCTCCTTCTTTCTCTGTCTTCATGCTTTTCTGTATTTTGTTAAAAATAAAACAGGGAAATGTATCAAGAAGGTAACTGAAAAAAACTCAGATATCACAGAGATGAATGTAAAGTACCTTGATCTTAGGGAGAAAGTTGATCCGGACCCGTTTAGACTCCAGACTGCGAGGTTCCTTGACCCTCACACCAAGGTGCTTCATGTATGTATAGATGACATACTGCATTGTAGTGCTAAATGACAACAACATCTCTGAATTATATCCCACACACTGCTTTAGTTTGAAGAGAATAAGTCCATTATGTGGACTGAGAACATATGTCATTCTCATACAATTTTAACCATCTGGGCTATGCTGTGACCATATGGTATTTCCAACTAGAATGTTTTAGTCAGTCACACTTTTGAATAATTTAATATAAACACACTGCATAAATTACATGTTTTCTTCCTGAGACTGCCCAAGTTCTTCATTTGTAAACTTGGGGGTGTAAAAAGGGGCTTAGGTAACACCAATATGTTGTCAAATGTTCTTGTTCAGACAGCAAAGATCATACTGACTACATTAATGTAGGAAAAATTAATGTTATATAATATATTATATATTCTGATATGAATATTTCAGATCACTGAGAATACAGAATGCAATACACAGATGGTTTGAGAGGTCATCAGAGCCCTTCCAGCACTGAATTGCCAATATTCTAGGCATTTACAGATACATTATTTAATTTGTGAAGGGAATTTGGAGGATGTTTTCATGCTGCAATGTTCTAATTTGCATTATTTGTCTTGCACAAGATACTGCTGCAGCATCTGGATTGCTCAATTTCAGCTCTTGGTGCTTCGACTCTGAGTCTGCTTTTAATTGGTCAGGTAGTTTGTTGTTTAGAGTATGAGTCCTCCCGCAAATTCAGTTAAATTTAACTATAGTGGTAGGAAGGCATGTTGCGTGTTGTCCTGTTTTCCGACATGCCCTGAAATCAGAACGTTTTCCTGAAACTGTTCTGAGAAAATATACATGGATGTGGGAAAACAAAAATGGGCTTTGCATGGGACAGACAAATCACAAACTATGTGACTGGAATAAGTTTGCTTACCATTTCTCTTCCTCTGTGTTCTGAGTAGTTAACCTAAAAACAAGCAAAAGAGAACAAAGTGCTTCAGAGGCTATTAAAGGTTAGAAACGTGAATTAGAGTGTGTGCATCCAAGCAGCACATGACAGTATTTGTGTCTGTGTGTTATGTGTCTGTGTGTTCCTGTGCTACTTACAAGATGTCCTCTATTTTGGTAATGATGTTTTCAGCATATGAGCGCTCTCTATCCAGAGTGACACGGTCTCTGACTCTCTCTTGGTCCAGTCTAGTCAATTCTCCTTCAGCCACTGTTAAACCCATACTGCGCTTCTGCCTACATGTACCAACATAAAGACGATGGAGCCTGAGTGAATACGATATAGTCTGCAAGTCTGCCAGATGCTGTTTTTCATTTGATGTGCAAAACTGACCAAAATTCATCATGCTCCGCAATGAAACAGATCTTACTATATAACAGAACGTAAAACTTCAGACTTGACAAATTTACCTGAAATCCTCAAGATTCCTTTGAATGTCAGGAAGCAGAGAGTCCTGTAATGTTTGTACATGTTGTCTGTTTATTTCCTCTGGGATCAGTTCTGTCCGCCGTCGGTCTGCAAATGCAAGCATGCACACACACACAATCAAACACACAGTATACTAGGTAACAAGGGGGCACATTGTATGTACATTAAAAAAGGTGACATTAAGACTGAGCAGTACAGTGTGAGTGATCAACTTACAGGGACTGCGTAGTGAGGTATAGTAGTATAAAAGAACAGAAAAAAAGTGCAAATACTCACCAAGATCAGTAGAAATTGATTCAGGAACAGCAACTTTCAAATTCTGTAACAATAAACATAAGTCTTATATAAAACAGAATTGAATGAGGGGACAGGAAAAAATGTTATGAACCCATAAACATGTCAAGAAGTTATTATCTGTTACTGACATGGATGACATTAACATATAAAACCTTTTTCCTACTTTACATTTTTGTACTATTTGGAGTTTTGTTTCTGGTAAATGTTTAAATATTTTGTCATGTGGTTCATCAGCATAGGCATTTCAGTTGTGCAGGATATAAACATGCAATAACAACTACGGGGGGCTGCTGTTTTCCCCATATTTCCTTCTGACAAAACTATACTTACTGCTCCCCGATCAATAAAAAATGTGTGGAGGTCCATGAACACCCGTCTGGTCTCTTTGGAGTTGGTCTGCTTGTAGAAGTCAGCATAGAGGTAGCACAGCTGAGGACACAAGATTAGAAGACATAAAAACAGTGATCAGAGTCTGTCAGAGTAAAAGCCTTGCGTTTTTATGTAAAAGGATTTGGACAACGTCTGAAGGAAGCAGCTTTTACCACAGGTGCAGGGTCGAACTGAGAGATGACATAGTGAAGGAAGGCTGCCAGGTGGGCGGGGCGAGACTTGAGCTGCTCGATGCTGTTAAAGCTGTTACACTGGCCATTTGTCTGAAACACATTCAGTACAACAGCTTGCAGTCATACAAAAAAAAAAACTTACAGCCCCAACAAACATACTAAACAAACAGGCATATTAAAATTCAGTGTCTGGCAGCTGTAACGCTGTAACACTGTAAAAGACATAAAGTAGATGTTGGTCTTGTCCGGTGGTAAAATACCTGTTCCTGGTCTGAATCAAAATAGTCATCCTCAGCTCCAATTATCTGAGAGACCAGGCGGGAAGGAGGCGGACTGCTGACTGTGGTAGGGGACAGTGAGTCCTGGGGACAAGACATTGATATATAATGAAATTACTTGGACAATTATATTATCCTGATCTGGTATACTGGCATTGAGTGCCATGCACATTGACTTTTTCGCAAGCATATAGCATATGCTTGCCCCAACAAAAGGAGTAAGTACATATTGGATGGGTTAAAGGCCAAAGAGTACAGATACCAGGTCATTGGCATCCTCTGCATCTGGGGAGTGGCAGGAGTTGAAGCTGTTCCTGGGTGTACTTTTTGGGCTGGGACACCACGTCTCTCGTGGACACATACTGTCTGGAGATCCAGGCCCAAATCTGTGAGAAAACTGTGCGTGGGGCAGTACAATGACTTTAATCTCTCAGTCAATGACAATTGTACAAAAAAATAACCTGTGAAAATGATAATTACACAAAAAAAATACAATACAAAATATTTTTTTAGTTATTGTACATGACAATTTGACAATTTGTATGCAAAATCAAAACACAGACAGTAGCACTGGTGTAGTTTAGACCTCAAAAGCTCAAAGTTACTAAGATTAATTCAATATATTATGCCAAAAATCTATTGTGTTTCAACTCAAAATTGTATTCAAGTTCGGAGTAAAATTTCAAAAATTTGTTAAGGGTGACAACTTACAGGAGTGCTGCTCCAGGACAAGTCTGTGCTATTGTCGCCCTTGGAGGTGAGACTGTGCTCTGACTCAACCATGCTACCATCTTCTGCATCACCACCTGGAACAGCCTCCTGAGGATTTGAGTAAACACAACTTTTATTACTAAATACGAACAATCAAATTACATGACAAAAGATTTTAAAAATCCAAATTATGTAACACAGACAATTGCTAATATTGAGTATTTTTAGCTAAATATTCAAAGAGTGGAGGAGTATGTTGATGCACAGAAACCTCAATGAGCAACTTACATAAGATGAGATGTTGGACAGACACAAAATACTGTAGATACCCAGTTATATTGGCTACATTACAAGTTAATTGAAGGGGGTAATTGCTCTACCTGTGTTGCCCCAGTGGCCTTAAAGAGCTGACCCTGCAGCTGAGGAATGTGTTTTTTAGCTTCCTGGATATCTTTCAGTAGTTTGGGGGAAGGGTTTCTGCTGTACTCCTCCTTCATTGCCTAGAAAGCAGAAGAGGCAAAATCAAAAGACGTAATTTAGACCATTGGTATTCCATTATTTGGATACAATCATGCTAATTAACTATATATGTGTGTATTTTGGGACTGTGATGGAAGTAAGTCTTCCCAACAAAGCTGTGTAATAAAGTGTGGTAAAGACCTTGCTACTTCCAGTGACTGCTGAGGAAAACACTGATGCAAAATTAAAGACAGTAAGTGACTGATTATTATGCTAACCTGCAGCTCCTGCTGCTCTTTTGAGAGCATCTTTTGCAAGATATCAACCTTTTGGTTGCAGGCACTGCTATTCTCATCCTGTGGGGAAAAAGAAAGGGGAGGTTGGAGAGCATATGAAGGAATTGTGAATTAGATGAGAATCATTTAAGTAAATATTAGTAATAATAATAATAACAGTATAATAATTAGTATAATATTAGACCTGAATAATACGGATGCATTTATGACACACTTAAACATAGAGAACATTTATAAGTAGAGATGAGATAAAGGGACACAAAGAAGCCACCACATAAATAAGACCATTTTCATGAGAATGAGGAAGAGAAATTTGGCAGAAAATCCCCAAGATGATGAAAAGACTAAAAGGAAGGAATATTATGAAGGGAGGATACAGAATGATCTCAACAGCAGTGACTGATTTGTGTCATTTAGTACCCATGGTGGTTGTGTGGATGAGAGGCGGTCCTGAGGACTGTAGGGGCGCTCTGTTGCTGGAGAGTTTGGAGAGGAAATGCTAACACCCAGCATTTCAGATTCTGCCTCAGACAAAGGGATCTGGGGGAGCCCTGGAGGGCGCCCCAACACTGTGAGGGCCACATAGGAACCCGCTGCATAGGGGGGAAAGGTAATGTGTTTTTTCCACAAGATAATACAGGAAGTTTCTTTTTTTAAGTTTTTAAACATTTTAAAATGTGGATTTTAAAAAAAAACAGTAAAACTTACATTTGATTAGCTTCACCACTTCAATGTGATTTGAATGCGTAACAAGAGTCCCGTTAACCTGAAAGACAGCAACGGTACTGCGATAAGATTTAAAGGACAGAAATAGAAGTCACATACATCTAACTGTAGTCTGAGCTTTACAGCTCGACCTCTTACTGCATTCTCACATACAGCAAGAGGAGTAGAACTTGTAACTGACCAGAAGGTGGCAGCCTGCAGCCTCTGCATTGGCCTTGGACTTAAGAGCATTGATGTTCACAGTTAAAGGATATGGAGACAGAAAAA
Source organism: Trinectes maculatus (assembly GCA_016785345.1). NCBI lineage: Eukaryota > Metazoa > Chordata > Actinopteri > Pleuronectiformes > Achiridae > Trinectes > Trinectes maculatus. Next base: position 276,371 of record JAFBJQ010000692.1, read on the forward strand.
CACAATACCTTGATGATCCTGTCTCCTGTCTGAACACCTGCCCGCATTGCAGCTCCATCTGGCAGACACAGTGGAGAAAAAGTGTTCAAACAACAGAGGGGGGGCCAATGAAATAAACCAAAATATGAAATGAATGAACACAAAGGACTTGCAGCATGGTTGTGCAAAAGTTCATATTTCTGCACAATAAGTGCTCCATATAGCTTTGACAGACCAGATTTTGCAAGGTGACTATTTTGAAAGACCATAACAGTGGTTAGATTACAAGCAGGACCTGTTTCACAGCTCCACCCCAAACAAAGGGATTTATGCATGAGACAGGTTATTATGAGATCCAGGTCTGACACTATCGTCAGTAGCATATAGCTAAGGTATTTTTAAACCACATAGGGTTGTAAAAAGGGCACTATTTAGGTTGTGCAGGTTTTGCCATCATGTAAAACGTGTCAGTGAACTAAGGAAAATTGTATGAATAATTTTAACTAGTGAGTCTAAAATATTGGGGAAAGCAAGACTCCATAACTTGTACATAAATAATACATTTATATTTGATTAGTTATAAGCGAAAGAGGTTTAGGTATACTAAATTTTGTTTGCTTTAAGAAAAACGAACAGGTTGGACTGGGGAGAGCTACCACATGACACATTTTGTTTGCCACTCATTTTAGAGTTGAAAAACAAGTTTTATAAATTATTCAAACAAGACTAAGTAGATTGCTCTTTGTGTCGAGTCATTCACAAAAGTACACATGGAGACCCTTACAGGAATAGGTAAACACAACTGAGTACTGATGACAGTGCAACAAAAGTCCTCAATCATTTCCTTCTTCCTCTGTGTCTTTCCAGACACAAATGTCTGTTTGCTGATAGCAGCCAACAGCACGACACTACCAAGTGACAGTGCACGTATCCTGTCAAAGTCCCTTTTTAAAAAAAGACAACATAATAAAGAAGAAATTGCAGCTATTATGAAACTGTTCATGAGGTAATGCTTATTAAATGACTTGAAGTGAGAGGTAGTGGCAGCTGTTGTGTCCCAGTTACCCCTCATTTCTGTTAGTTCAGAGCAAAATTTCACAACATTTAGATGTCAGTGTCGCCATTACAGTGGCTCAGACCCAAGTACAAATAAGCAGTCATTGTAACAGCATAGTTTTATTCTTTCATTTAAGTCTGAGGCTCCGCCTTACCTTCTTTGACAAGCTGCACAAACACTGGGTTGTCCCCACTGACAGTGAGCCCAAAGCCATTTGCATCTTTCTGTATGATTACGCATCGCTGGACCAGACCTGCAAGTGAGACAGGAAAGAAACATAAGTGTTTTCAAACAGACCAGGAAGTCACAGTAGTTTTTAAAAATTACTAACTGAATTACTAATTGATTTACTTTTTACTAGATTGTGAAATGATTGCATTATTTGGATGACACTTTATGCAAAAATAGTTAGTTCACATAATTATACTCTTAGTCTTTAGGCAAGTCTGGTATGTGCTGCATTTCAAAAAAGCATTCGAAAACAGATCTCTATCTTAAAAGATCATATTCTTATTTTGATTGATTTTGTTCACCATCATATACACTGAAACTGCTTTGGAAAGAATGTCTTTTTTGCAGCCAGCATAGGCAAAAAAGAAATGACCAATAATGCTTTTGAGCATACATTTGACCATGTGGGAGACACAGTTATCTGCCGACAAGTCACCTCTCGTGGTCTAGACGCTGTTGTCAAGAAAACACGAGGTATGTACAGGAGGATTGTTATAAGGTGGCAAGGTAACATTTTTAAACCTTATATTAAGAGATGTCTCATAAAGTTTCAGTTTCATTCAATTTCACTGTCTCAAGCAACTTTAAAGACTAAGGCCAACAGGGCAGTACATACAATCGAAAACACAATGCAAAGAATTGTCACACAGGCAAAATGTTATGAAAATGTAGTGTTTAAGTTTAAGCAAGCTATCTTTAATCTTCTCTTTTTCATAAGAGACCAGAATGAGTGAGGTAAACTGGCTTTGTGTTCAATATTTCCTGATCAGTGCAGCATCGAGAGGTGAGCCGATCAATAAGGATAGTGGTGTGGTGGGGGTTGGAGAATGGAAGAAACAGGAGCTAAAACACAGAGAGCTGTTAAAGGGGTAAAAAGCCCCAAGCAGGGGGGAAGGGAGTAGAGCAGGGTGAGGTAGTGCTAAGGGAGCAGGGGGAAGGGAAAGAGGGAGAGGGCAAGGGTGTCAAAAAAAACAGATGAGGCCATATGGGTTAAAGGGCTGGTGTGAATTTGCCTCTAGATGCTGGTCTTTTGCTTTTTCCTACACAACATTATTTGAGTCCTTTTTTGGTATTCATAAACCTTGAGGAAAGGAAGTTGTGACATGGTCGCTGATAAGGTTAATCCATCTAAGCTACTGTATTATTCAGAAGTTCAACTGATCAATAATCAGCACCCCCAGTTGAAACACAAGGAAATGTACTCTAAATATTAATAAACTGACCTTTAATAATGACAAAAGGAGCCGTAAACTCCATAGTATCAAAGATAGGAGTCTCAAGTCATTAGAATACTACATACAAAAGGTCAGACTATTTTCATAAATCTGCAAGTCTGAGCCAAAAATGCAGCAATGGCTTTTCATGTGTCAGTTTGCAACTGGTGCGAGACCAAACTCAAGAGAGATAGGTGTTCAGACAAAAAAGAATGCTTTGTTGGATATGAAAGTAGAGTCTTATCATAATGCATTGTGTCCAAGACAGAGACTGGACTGTCATCAGCAAAAACTGGAATTTCTCATAGCACTCTAAGAATTTGTTTTGTCAATTTAAGACTTGTGGGTCCAGGCACCCACTGCAAGTCACCAGGGGTAAAATCTCTTGTTATCTCTCAATTTCTGTCTCAGGACCTTCTTCTGCTATTGTGGCAACTAACAGTGAAAAAAATGTGGCAAAGTGCCCCAGTTAATGTAAGAAGCACAAGAAAGCAGTTGAGCAGGGTTATAGTGACAGTCTCACACCACGGGGATGAAGAGGCTCTATAATGACCCTGATAACACGTGGATTCTGAGGACAAGTCACAAAATCCATTGTTCAGTGATACGTCCATGTAAGAAGCATTTGTTATTCTCTGTGTATTTGTTGTTTTTCAAGCAAACGATGCTAATATTCCCTTAGTTAGAACTGGGAGTACATGGTAGGTAGGAGTTTTAATGAAAAAATCAAACAAAAAAATCAAACATAAAATGCCTTATTTGGCTTTATTGGTATGGGCTCTGTTATTATTATTCAACGATGAAGGTATCCGCTAGTTATACCAACATTAAAGCATTTCACTATTTTAAACAAAGCTGATAAAATACATGTTGACATATCTCAGTTGAGTTGATCTCTTGGCACAGATTTGCAATAAAATCAGAGAGGCATAGTCATGACGATCACTCTGTTTGACACAAACACCGAGTGGCAATTTCACACCAGGGTCTGAAGCATGTAAAGATCCGAGTTGTCACACCAGTCATTCCAGCAGGAGCATCTTACCACAGGACTCAGGCTTCCCCTCTGCTAGCACACTGCTGCTGCCACTCTTCTGCACCACCAGAGCTTCTGCTCACAGCCCACACAACACAGTCCACAGCACAGACAGTACAGCAGCAAACAAACATTCATACACACAAATGCACGTACAAAATAAGGACAAACAAAAGGAAAAGGAAAACAAAAGAGGAAAGAGAAAATCATGAAGGAGAAACAATCATGGAGGAAGGAAAAATTAAATGAACAAATACGTAGTTAAACACAATAGTTGGGATAGGCAGGAGCACAGTCACTAAAAATGAACTTTCTTGACTATGTATTTGCTAAAATACGACTCTATATTTGTTGTGACATTAATGTTTAAGCCCCATTTTCCAGAATTTTAATCTTGCATCATACACATGATCATAGGTGGTTTAGGAGCAGTGAAGAGTTAATAAAAGCTTTTAAATGTACACTAAGATTAAAAACTGAGATTCACATTTCAAAAGGAATATCATATTTTCAGTAATTAACATCCATTTCCAGAGTATCTGACAGCTCCTGCCCACCCCTAATACACCCAACTACCAAACGATAGAAAAGGCAACCAGGAAAAATATTGAAAAAGATTCATGCATCTTGAAGATAACTAGACAGGGACAACCAGAAATACTGACTAACATCATGCAGGCATTCAACGGGTCATGACATAGATTTAAATACGAGACATTCCTAGAAATCATAATCTGACAAAGACAGATATATTCAACTTTGAGTAGGATAAACGCATAGTTAGCTTCTCTGTGGCTACTGTGCAATTCAGTCCTCTGGTAAAAAACTGTTGAATACATGAAAACAGGTTTTAGCGTGGTGCTAAAAACATGTATTGTGTAACCACAAGGTGACTGCACCTTCTCTATGTTCTGTTGCATCATAGAGCGCGATAAGCAACCTTGTGCTGGAGAGGATTTTCTTTATGTTTTGAAAACAGTAGTCATATCTCAAGTCATCCTCCACTGACTGAAGGCAGATAAAACAGGGAGCGTCAAACTATTCTTCTACGTTCCGAATGCAACCTTAACTATCTCACCAGGCAATAAACTTGCAAACTGCATTGCATAACAGGTTTTGAGGCGGCTTTTTAAGTTTGTACTGAGACCACTCAACTACATAGATCAGTGAAAATCCACACTGGACCGATTTATGCACAACCACGTGGACATTAAATATGCAGCTTCAGATTTCTGTGTGTATCAGCTTTGTGCATACAACATGTAACATGAGATGAGCTTTGCATAACTGTAACAGTGTAGAGCGTTGACTCAGATGATGGTGAAATATGATAACGTCCAGAGTTGAAGCTACTATCGTTTGAAGCTACTGATAAAAAAAGAACAATTTAGGCTCCAGTACCAAGACCCAAACATTCATCTCAGATCGGAGCAGACAAGTAAAAATGTAAATACAGCACATTCGTAGAGAAAAACACACACCACACCACCATCCCAGCATGGCTCATTCAAACCATCATAAGCACACTTGTTCTATGAAAGTGTTTTTGTTTTGAATTAGCAAGAAAGAGAAAAAAAATAAATGGGTGAGAGAGGAACAGACAGAAAGGTATGAGACAGCCAGATAAAGTGATGCATACAGAGATGAAAAAGATGAAAGAGAAAATGAGAAAAAGAGTGTATGACAGAGGAAAAAAGAGAGATGGTGAATGAAAGAACAGAACATGACCACAAGTCCAAAAAATTAAAGCGAGGGATTACCTGTAGGGTCAAACTCATTGGAGGGAAATGAGGTTTTATCACTTTTGGGTTTCTTGTCTGGGGGATGGTCTTTACTGAGAATGCTGCTGGTTCTGGACAAAGAGCAAAACCCATGAGACAAAGATAATCCGACCACAAATATGCAGATGTTTATAATTACATACTGTCATATGCAAAACTGCAGTCATTAATGCATAACATTTTTTGTAATGTCATTGCAAAGCCTGCACATTACAGTGTCACACAAAACCAACAATTGTTCATTTCAGCATTGAGAATAATGCAGCTGGAAGACCTCCAAGTGTATGAATCATGGTGAGTGTGTCTACTGTATGATGTGGCAGCCAGAGAGGATGTGGAGGCACTCTGCTGAGTGCCCAGAGAGCAGGGCCAGAGAAAGGACGCTCCTCAAAGGAGGTGCCACAAGGGCAGACTCCGGCTTGAACCCTCTGAGGCTATGTATGGTTGCCTCTTCCTATACCGGCCTCAACTGTGAAAGGCCACTGTTCTGTTCACTGTGAAAGGCAGTGATGGGCCGCCCTCAGAAGAGGGACCCCTTTGTCAGTCACTCTGTGTGTGTATGTGTGTGTGTGTGTACATGAGTGAGGGGGGTAGGGTGTGGGAGTATGTTTGGTCCAAATTCTAAAGACTTCTGTGTTGCAGCACACCAGGCCTAGTAAAACCTGCCTCATTTCTCGTATCTGAGCCTCTGAGTATGTGAACCACTGGTGTGAATGTGCCCGTTGCCCCAGGATTACCTAACCATAAGCATATCCCAGCATTTAAATATAAGAAAATAAAGACTCTTACCTGATTGCTTTCTTGGGAAACCTGTAAGATAAAGGGGAATGATCATCAGTATCTACTTTGTGTTTATGACTGTATGGATGGTGAAAAACAAGATGCAAAAATGACAGCTTTCCCTGAGACCCAGATTGTTGTAAACATGATAATCCTGATCATAAACCAGAGTTCTTCCCCTACAGATTAAAGCCCTTTCCAGGTCAAATGTCCTCAGATCTTGACTTGTCTGCATATCATAATCAAATCCATGGCCTGTTTCCTCAGAGGCAGCCCACCCTCACATCGATGGCTGCCACAAAGTAGTGTTGTGATCATTTGGGAGTGCCCTTAGCACCACATGGCAGAAGGGATTGTTTTTGAGAGAGTTAGACACTTGACGATTTGCTGTTTGGCAAATACAACATTAATGACAGTTACTTTAAGGAGAAACGTTGCACATTGCCCAACACGTAATTTTCAGAGTAGGTGTTGTACTCCATCTTTAGGATACAGCCTTATAATCTCAAAAGTTGCTCAGGGTAAAACCATTACTCTGTGGTGGACAAGTGAAGCCAAAAAAGTAATGCTTCAAAATTGATGCTCTACGGTCTCTGTAAGTAATTATATAAGTCTGTATATTTTATTTGTAATGGACTTTTTACAGTACAAAAAATCTCCTGAACACTGATAAGGTTTGTACCAATTATCTGAGAGGCCCGGCAGTGCTACACTATTACTGCTTGGGTCTGCAAAGTCAGCAAAGCCAATTTTTCAACAGTCAAACGGAGCCATGTAAGGCCATTTGCTTCCATTAGCTTAAAAGTTATACTGTTACATGGTCACCATAAAGCCTAAAATTAAACTCTGTTCAACTGTTTTTATTGTGATGATGTGGAAAACATTAAATAAAACATTCAAGAAACTGATGTGTCAGCCAAGAAATAATCCAATAAAACTAAATTAGCTTGAAAGCTTTATTGTAATGCCCACGTCTCTTTATTCACAATGTCTTTCTCACGCATTATTTCAGAACACTAGCTCTTCCTTAATGGGGAGGTCTCACAACTAACTAGCCCACATTAACTCTCTTTCTCCTGGCGACAGTGTGTCCCATTCAGACCCACGTAAGGGTAGCTGAATGGCCCGTTTATGAAAATGCTTCAGACTGTAATAAGTTCCAGAGCCGCCAGAAGAAAAAAAACTAGTTTTAAGTAGCCCACTCCCTTAGAAACCTCTGAATTGGAGAGATGGAAAAGTCAGCACATAAACACACACCGAACTGGGACATGCATACACACAAGCTCAGGGATGGCAAAACTGAGTAGGCAGATGTTGTTCTTGGTACATCACACAGGAACAAATGAAAACGTGATTCACAAACCAAGTTTAATGGGCTGGATGATGCATCAGACTGGCTACAATATCAATGCATAACTGGATTTATGAACCACACATAGAAACAAGACAATCAGGCTGAATCCCTGCTCATGACTGTTGCTTGCATTATGTGAGAGAGAAATACCATGTTGGTATCCCTTTATAGAAAATGAGGAAATTAAAAATCTGACAGCTTAAATATATTTAAAGGCACTGACAAATACCACACACAAAGTGCAAATTAAAAGCTTCTGCAGAATCTTGCCTCTAAGTCAGGAAAGCTGCTCACGACTGAAATCATCATGTATATTTGTGTTGACAAACACAAGCCTTGACTTTGCCTCTTTTTTAACTTTTACCTCCTTTTAAGAATCAGTCTTATCGCATCGTACACGCCTGCACAAGGTGAAGTTACCAGGGCGCGCTGACAACACACATTCTTAACCCTATCCCCAAATGTCCAACATGAGTCATTGTCTTGATTATATGGGCAGGTAATAGCTTATTAGGCTGAACTGTGAGGATTTTCCTCCTTCCTTCTCCACTTGTGGCTTGGCCATAGTCATACAATCAGATCTGTATATATAGCTGTATGTGCCACTATATACCTATATAATGTAGACATGATGACGCAAACTCAAAATTAATATATTTTCATATTTACATATTTTCATGAAATATGAAAAATAATAAGTTGTTGAAACCCTACTAAATACATACATTGCAACATCTGATTTAATCATATATATCACTCCATAAAATAGTGTTTATAGTCGTAAATAATTATATGAGTTTAGTTTTCTGCAGCAGACAATGTTCTCAGTATTAAATTACTTAATAACAAAAATACAAAAATATCAACTTAGACCAGAGATGATATTTACATGTAGCATTATGGGAAACTCAACGGAAATCAAAATGCTAAAACAAAAACTTTTTCTTCTGTAACCATATAGACAACAGAAAGTATTCCACTCATTCAATTGTTCAGAACTAGCTGTAGGTTTCTTAAAAGTCTGAACTAGAACTTCTTCCTGGACAGAGCCATCAAATATGCAGGGAGTGAGAAAGGGAGAGAGAGTCGAAACAGGGTGGGATAGTAGGGAGGGGCAGCGGTGGAGCGGGCCTGGGCTTGAATGCTCCATTGAGGTTTGGTGTTTTGATGGAAAACTGTGGCAGAGCTGGGCCAACTGCAGCAGCAGTGGCAGCAAGAGAGGCCGGGACCAGACCAGACATGGAAAGAGAAAAAGTTGTGAAGAGGGAGGGACGAACAGCCCTGAGGGAGCAGGACTCTGACACACAGTCAATTCTGTGAAGGGGTCTCCCAAACGGAGGAGGAGGGAAAACAGTAAACAATAAAGCACTACACCAACTCCTGCAAGACTCAGGGGGAGTTCTTCAGGTTCTGTTTCTTGGTCTGTCTAGGCAAATATACACAGATGTAAACTCAACTTTAACACAAAAAGTTAAAGTTAAAGCTATCATTCTAATATTTAAAAGAAACACAAAAGCAAACACTTTGCAATAAAAATTATGATACTGGTATGATCCCACATACAACTTTATAAACTTGGTACAGCATTGAATGCTACTTCCTACTGAGTTCAGCTGACTCTAATGGCACCCTACGACACTACAGGGGAAAGTTGTGTGTCAGCTGTGTGCAAATATCCTCTGATGCAGTGCGAGTGACAACCAGGCTCTGGCTATCACACAATAACAATCATCTTCAAATTTAACACAGAACACCACTGTGTCGCAGAAATTTAAATAGAATGGAGGCAAGGCTGATGGTGGCACTCTTCAGCTTTCTAACTCTCTATGGCCCCCGTTCAGAACTACAAGAGGGCACATTCAAATGTGGTTTGAGACGCATGTGCCTATATACCGTTATCAGTGTGCGAATACATATGCATCTTGGCCCACACTGAGTGACGTCCTACTCAGCTGACATCCCCTGACCTGCTACTGTTTCATTTAAAGCTTCATCTCAGTCTTTCACATAAATTGATTTGTATATGGCCTCCACCACAATATTAACATTGACTGCCACATGCTGATTGTTTTCTATGTTTCCCAAATCTGATTTCATTGTAAAGCTGGATGAAGCGATTTTCTCAGCTCAGTCTGCAGTCAACTACCGGAGGCAGCGCTGCACAAATCACAGCACAGGTGTTGTATGGATTGGGAGTGGTGGGGTCTAGTCTGAAACTAGGAGACGTTTGGGGAGTTGCCTGCAGGCTGCAGAGAGCAGACTGAGGTGTGTTTCATTCCAGGAGGTGAAATAAAACATATGCTTGCAGACTGCAACACATCCCTAGATGTCAGATTACACTAAAAAACTTGGCAGAGTTGGAGTAGAACTCTGTGATGACAACACAGTGTCCTCAGTTTGCTTTTGTGCTGAGCTGTGCCACTGGCCTGCCAAGTTGCTTATGGGACTGGCAATCACCATTTCAGCCAGCCATTCATGCCACCTCTTTAAAACTGGTCTGTGATTCTATCTCAGCAGTCTGACTCATGCCTGCAGCCTGCCAATGGGACAAAACACACACACACACACAGACGCACGTCCTGTTATCTAATCTATACACCTGAGTCACACAATGTGGGTAAACTCACAAACACACCGCCTGCATGACGTCACTGAGAGTGTCTCCACCCACACACAGTGATACTCCTTTAAAACACCTTCTCTATTACAGTGTACACTGGCACACTTATGTCACCCGCAACATGTGACCTTAGCAGTACACCCGTGTAGCATTAAGTATTCTGAGATGTGGTTCTAAAGTAAGGCTGTGTTAAGTGAGTGTGTGAGACAAGCAGACATATACTCAGAGACAGAGAGAGAGAAAGAGAGAAAGAGAGAGAGAGGGAGAGAGAGAGAGGGAGGGAGGTGAGCTGCGTATTAGAGACAAGAGCAATAGCTCAGGAGCTCAAGCTATAGCCTCAGGGGGAAAACAGTGCCCTTTCTGCCCCAATAAACCTCATCAGGATTCCTAACATGAGGGCCGGGGGATAGACATTTCTTCACGCTATGCTGTCTGCTGTCCTCCAGCACTGGGAAAGCAAAGAACGTGGTTTAACGTGCTACACTATCCACGCTGCTGGTTGTGAGCTCTGATACTGAAATATTGTTTTTTAGTTATGAGTAACTTCTTTGCACTGAGAAGATCCCTTAAATCATCTAATAAAGCACTAAAATGTTTTTTTTTTTTAATTCAGCTTGGTTTGAGGGGGTGGAGGGGCAACCTGACTTTTATGCTACACAGTGTAGGGTATGTTAAAATGTCTGCCAGGGACTCACTGACACCTGCAACAACACATTTTGTGGGAATGATCTATTATCCTGCAGTGATCTTAAAGATTTATGAACAGCTGTGAGATGCGGATCTATGATGACACTTAAGCTGATGCAACCTGAAGTAAAAGCAAAGTAGTGACACCTCATTCTCCCCAAAGCTATGAAAAGATCTCCATCTCAAAGACTATACTAACCACAAACACTAACTTGGTAAAAGCAAGATGATGTTTCATATACTGAGTGATTCATCACTCTGGGAAACAGTACGTCATTAGGACATTTGTGGGACAACAAAAATACCCACACCAAAGATTATTGTAGAAGGTCTAATAATTTAAACCTTACTTTCAACACCTTTTTTGAGTTTTAAAGGTTTTAAGAAAGTGTCTTCAGCTTGACAAAGCTGCAGGTTTTGCTCAGACTTCATGCTCTTATAGAGGAAAAGCAAGGGAGTGTGTTAGACTGTCTCGTCACCACTGAATCAGCAATAGCAGACAGTACAAGATTAATGACAGTGCAGCAGCAAGTTGCTGGTCTCTCTCTACAATAAGGCCTTAAATCGTTGCCATAGTAACCAGCCTCCCAGCACATTTAATCCTAGTGATAGTTTTGTCCATCAAATCGCATCATCACAAGCAGAGGCATGCTTGCAAGTTACAACAAAAAAAGATGTCAAAAATCAATCCCACATAGCACAGAACCTTAACATACGCATCCTCACTCTGTGTCCAAATCACAAAAGCCACATTTATAATGATTAATCAACCACAGTGTTGATGCTGCTAACATCAACCATTTATTTCCCAAATCAGCAATTATTGAGAAATATAACAAATCTGTCTGTATATATGTATATTTATAGATGTCATCGATGCTGTGTACAAGAAATCTATGAAGAAGTACCACCATCATATCTCATGGGGCACTGCAGAATATCATGGCTTCACAAGTGCCATAGATAGCTTGAGGGCACTAGCCTAGTTCATGGCTACAAAGCCCTTAGATGGACATGTGAGGGCAAGACAGCTCTCTTTCCTTGTCCCCTTTTCGCGCATTGTTTTGATCACTTTTGTGGAGTGAAAGTAGTGTTTGGGCCCTGGAGCTCTCTTGGCTAACAGGACAGAAGTGTAGAGGGTGTCCACAAGCATCAGCGTCACAGAACTGGGTGACCCCAACTCCCCAAGCATTCAAGAGATCCAGCTACAATAGAGACACCACCCACTTTACAACATCACTAGCCCTGGAGCATCGCCTGTTTGTTTGTTGTTGTTGTTGTTTTTTTTACACCCTACCATCTCCCTCTCTTTTTTCAATTTCGATTACCATTTATTTTAGCTAGTCTTGACTTTGCAAAGTTAATTAAGGAACAAATAATAAAAACGCACAAAGCAGACTATTCTTATCCACAGAATGAATTAATTCCCCTGTCCACCTTTCATTTGTACTGGCCTGACTGATAATAACCCCCCAGACCAAGGGACATAATAAAAATGTGATGATGGTGGGAGAAAGGGACAGACTGATGCAAAGAATGGAATAAAAGACTGATGTGATTGAGAGGGTGTGTGAAAAAGAGTGAAATGGGACTTGTCAAGAAGGAACAGGGTATGGTGGAGTTGGTGTGTGTCTGACAAATTGACATCCAAGTGAGAGTCTTCCTGAGGTCCTCATTTACATTCTATAAATAAACAAGACTTAAAAATCATGTCAGTCATTCAGTGTAGACATTCAGGTCTTTAGGGATGAATATGGACAATTCAATTAATACATAGAAATTATAGCAAAATGTATAGCAGTTTTGCTAAATCTATACAATTGCCCACATTAAACAAAATTGGGCACTGTGTTAAATTCATCAGGGATAAATGTAATTTAAAACAATAAAATAATAATTACAATGGGGCCTTAGGTGAAGTGACAACATGGTAGGAGGGTATGCCTTTTAAATTAGTTAATTGTTGCCTTCAAACCAAATTCACATCACCGTGAAGATAGGCTAAATGTACTGGGCCTGAAGGAAGACACTATACAGATGAATTGTTGCAGTAAAAAGGACCATGATACAATAAGACAACCAGTGTTATGGCTCAAAGCATTTCCCTTTTCCCAGTTGACTTATACTGCAATGTATCAACACATGTACCTGTAAATGCTTTTGTTATTCTCCTCCTTCTGGAACTACAGTATATACTGATGTAAGGCTTAGTATGCCAATAGTATGACATTTTTTCTAAAGACATGTTTTACTGTAGGTGTTTGATAGCAAGACAGTCTTAATATACACACCCCAATTCATTGAGCCTCTAGTACAAATGGATTAAATTCACTCCAGGCTTTCATTGATGTTTTGCATTCACAAGAATGAGATAACAATGAGGATACAGTAATCTTGACCTTTGGCAGCAAAAATCTCATCTGCTAATACCTTAGTTGTTTGAATGACTGTACTAAATTGGACTAAATTCTCTCTGGGAGAATCAAGAAAGTGGGACAGACAACAGAAAATGTAAAGCTATAATCCCTCCGGCCACAGCTGTTGTGAAAAAGATGGGGCGAAGATTTGACTGGGTCTAGTCAAATGGGTACATCTGTTTGTAAAAGTCTACATTAATATATTCTAGGTTTATCTCAGTTTATTGGTGGCCTCTCTCCCCGGGCCGGATGTTGTTGGCCGCTGGGCGGATGCTGTGCAGAGCGGGCAGAATCAGGAAGTAAACACTAGCGAAAAGTGGCATAGCGCACAGAATCAGGAAGTAGACACTAGCTAGCACGACAGAGCAGGATACAAACGCATGAGAAATACTAGCTAAAGCGACACGAGCAGGAGAGATAAGAGCACGAGAGTTGCTAACGAAAGAGATACGAGCAGTAGGGAGATACGAGTAAGAGACACGGAAGACAAGGAGCAGAGCAGGAGAGAGAGAAGTTCATCGTCATACTACAACTGGTCTAGGGCGCACACGGTAAACGACTTTCCTTTGTTTGTATTTACCCTATGTGTGTTGAGCCTGATGCAAAGTAGTTGTGGTGTGAGGCACTAATTCACATAATAATGGTTTGTGTAGGTTTCATTGTTGTGTGCACTGAGCTATTAAGGTATTGGCAAGTGTTGAATATTTGTTTGAACATTTTGAATATAATGTTTGTACATAATCCACTGAAATAGTTTTTAATTTAAATATTTTATATATTCATTGATACCTTTTCATTTCCCATTTTTCAGTTTTCACAGTGTTCAAATAAAGTTATTTATTGACATCAGTACGAAGCGTGGACTCGATGACTGACCAGGAAGTAGTTACACTGTTCTTGACAGTCAGATTGTGTCAGATGATGGAAAACCTTAAATGTAGCTTCCACGTTAATGGAAGCTGTGACAATACAGTATATACTATTCACAGATAAGTGTGATAGCAGCACATACAAATGGGTAAAATTAAAGCCACTCGCCAGCAAGCCCCTCTACATGTACCTATGTGTCTATCCTACACTGATGGACCTGTGGAGGTGTACAGCCGACAGTCTGTTAGCTCCCACTGAAAGCCATTGTTTACTATTACTGATGTCACCAGCTCCACTTCCCGGGAGGGCCTCAGGGGGGTGGGAAAAACGTGGAGATCAGCAGAACTCCATGACAAAGAGCTAACAGCACACTAAATTGACCCATCGGCTATCAGCCCAACCCCAATAGATGCTGGGTGCCTATTCCCACCATAGTCAACTGACTGGTGAGAGAGGGTGAGAGAGCAAAGAAACAGAAACCATGCAGACTTAAGGACAAAGAGAGAGAGAGACGAACAATATCACTATGAAATAATGTCAATATAATCAACCATGGTGAAAGACACCTTCAAAATCTCCTGCAACCTAACCAAAGATTCTCTTTATAGACCAGCTCAGACTGGTCTACTTGAACAGTCTACAGACCTCTGCTGGCCCTCTAGCTGCATCTGACACACTTACACTGTTGTCACACTGTTTTGCATTCGTTTACATTGACATTGTTAACATGCTCTCTTGTCAGACTGACAAAGATGACTTTTAAGACACAAAGCTTGTGAAAGCAAAACAAATTGATTGATTGAAACACACTATAAAAATATTAACCTATATCTTTGATTACAAGGCAGACAAATAGAAAAAATGTGTGTAGAGCAGTTTATGTCTCAAGTCTCCTAATGCTTGTAGGAACACACTGCAATAACAGGAGCAGCAACCTATGATTAAGTTACACTTGGCATCAAGATCTCTGTCCATGTGGTTGTCATCTGCTGTCTCAGTTTCATTAGACATTTACTGATGTCAAAAATACAGATAAAAGTAATTATAGACGTAATATCTGTGCTGCTTCAGTCAATATGTACTGCCATTCACAGCAGTGTGGTATTTATTTGTTAGTTTAAAAAACAAAACAAAAAAAACAGCACCACAATGGCAGCTGGTGCCAGACCATCATTGCGGTGGGGGAAGGGGGTCATGTAAAACGGGGTTGGGCTTTAGCCTCTAGCCCTAGCCAGGAGGATATTTCATTTCCCAACATGAGCAATAAGCTTCCCTCTGGTCAAAATCTACCATCCACATTCCTCTGTATTAACCTGCTCTCCTCATAGGTATGTGGAATTCAGGTGGGAAGCCTGTTGCATTATAATTTCTCTGTTTCACTGCCAGACTGCATCACATAGCGGAAAAAAAACTCTATTCACCGGGTGCTAAATCAAAGACGAATATGTACCTACAGTGGTGCAGAAAATATTTATCTACATTACAACACACTGGTTTAGGATGCTACAGACTGATCCCGCTCTATGGATTAGTGTGTTCTTTAGGCCATGACACATTACTTAGCCTGTTGGTCTTAGCATCAATGTCCAACCTTTGGGTTAAGGATGACAAATGCCTTGAATAAGGTGATTGCTTAACCTAGCTAAGATTTTGTCTAAATCCCGAGATTGTTTTAATAGGTGTAGGAGAAGGTTAGTTTTAAAGGCTTAGAGGTAATAGTGATGTTGAAAGGTGTACAGGGATCACAGATGACTGTTCTCTGGTTACAAACAGGGGCAGCAGGGCTTGGACAAGTGGTACTTTGCTGTCTGCAGAAAAACTCCATTATCCATATCCATGCTGAGCTCAGCAGAGTTTCCATTAAGATATGTCCTTCCCTTAGTAATTAAGATTCTTTTACACTGTTATTACTAAACACATCACCACAAAGCAAAACTTGGCTGTAACCAGAGTAGACACGTTTTCAATCATAACTGTTGTTTGGACTTCAAATGAATAGCACCATCACCAATGTCTTCTGTTTTCATACTGTGAAGTGAAAACCATGCATCAACATAACACCAATATACATGCATAGTACAAACAGTCACTGTGTATCATACCTGTCAGTGAAGCTGGACTGTGTGTCACTCATTGGGCTTCCGGTTCTAGATTTGCTGCAAATTATATCCGATTAACATTTTCCAGAGTGTGATGAGGCGATTTCCTGGAGCGTCCTTCTCTGGCATTCGTCTGAAGTGGGGCAATGGTTTTGAATGGTGCTGACAATAAAATAAAAACGGGGAAACTGTTCTGGTTGCTGCAAGGCACGTCCAAACACTGGTGGAAACACAAACACTACCTATATGTTATCTTCCAACCAATACTCCTTGTGAAAACCGAGCAGCAGCAAAGGACCTACAGTGCAGACCTCAAAAATTAGTCGGGGCCTCAGTCGTATTAGCTGTGGAGTCAGGTGATATCCTACCCCGGCATTTAACGATATTATAACAACAATAAATAGACTGCTCCTGTTGGCACAAGTTGTCCTGCGTGTTTGAACTCCGAGTATGAATCCTCTGCTTCCACGTCCCAGAATTCCGCCGATATGAGATGTGTAAACAATCTGTATTCCGATGTAACAGACACCCCGGCCCTGCGACGTAGTCCGTCTGCCACCACCACTGCTCGGGCTGAATGGCCTCGGTGCCTAAACAATCTCTGGAGATGCTGGAAATTCCTCAAGTCCCATTTGGTATTCCCTGCTCCCAGAAACGCCTGTCTGCGGCTGTGGGGACGAGTCTCCCGTGACCATGAGAATCGCTCGGCACCGAGTTGAAACGACCCGATTCACAAACTAGCAAAAAAAAAAAACCCAAAACAAAACAGCGAACGTTATACGAGCGTCAAACGCCGTATTCAGAAAACAAAACGATTAATATATATATATAAAAAAACACTTGTGTAATTAATGAAAGCCTTTTCTACGGCGAGCTGGCTGGGGTTGAATCTCACCAGCTACCAGCTAACAAAACAGATGAGCTCTTTCAGCAAAAAACTTTGCTTCGTGTGCTCTTGTTTCGAGTGCAAACTAAGCAAACTCCCGTTCACAACAATGAACCGACCGACGACTAAATATGATATATATGTACAACACCGCATAAATGTTGGCCGGCTTCCGATATGTCTCCGTGTTGTGTCCTTTTCCCCCTTGTGCTGGGAAAGTCCTGTGAAGTCGGTTAGCACAGTGCAGCGCTCCTTGACTCCATGTTTCCAGAATTCAGTCGTTTCTCGGCAGAATTCCCGTGGATGGAAAGCAGGCTAGCTATGTGGCCAGCTAACGGGACAGAAAGTAACAGCCAAGTCATCCGTAAACAACGACAGAAATCCGCCGGTGCGCTCAAAACCTCCAGCGAACACGAAACGTCGTTTTTCTCACGCAAGTTGAGATTTTTTTTTACAATAGTACAACTTGCAAAAGGTACAAAAAAATCCCACTTTCTGCCGCTAGCAACGCCCTAGCCAGCCAGCTAGCTGCTGGAGTCCAATAGCGCTTCCACTAACCACTTCCGCCGGGAGATATGTGAAATTAGTTTCAGCGTAACGTTTTAACTAACGCGGAAAATATCAACCAGTTAATCATAATACCAACATTAACACCACTGATAGTAACAGTGTTACATTCATTTTTTTTTCCATGTAATGTTTATTTCCCTCGGGTATAAATTTATGAAGTTTTTTAAACAGACTATACATTATAAACTAGACTAGTCAATCAAATGGGTGTTTCAGGGTTTCAAAGAGCAAAAAAAAAAAAAACATTTCTAAAAGAGTTATTTGATTATGTAGGTCACACATTGCATATATGTGACTGTAATTATCAGTACACTCTTTGATTAATGATCTATTACATATCAACAAGAAAGGGAACTGGGGAGACAGAAGCAGATGTTAAAGACATTATTTGATTCATTGGTTTGTCAATCACCAAAAAATAAATTAATAACAGTTTAGACAATCGATTAAACAGCAGCTCAGTTATTAAGCAAAATTCAGTTTCATCTTCTCCTATGTGAAAATGTATTGGTTCTGTCTTAAACAATAACATTACACATCTTTGGGGTTTAGTCTGCTGACCGGTCTGTGTCAGGATATTTACTGTCGTTAACATGATTAATTGATAATGAAAGTAATCATTTGAGGAATTTGTTGTACGAATTGGTGAGGGACTGTCTTTAAGGAGTCTGATCCACTAGATAATTATGTGCGTTGTTGTATGACTATTTCATGGCTTTCTGCCTGTCTGTGGTTGGTCTGGGACTGGGAGACCGGTCATTATGTTCATTATTTACAGCTTACAGTCCAGTCCTTTGTCCTCAAAGACACTCCTCATTAAACCTCCTTGACCCACCTACAGACACGACAGGCATAGGAGAACAGATAGAAAACACAAAGACTGAGGACTGACAACACAAAAGATACTTGCCTATCAAGAGGTTTTCATGATTATTTTCATAATTAATTTAATTAAGTCCAAATCAGAGAAACATGTTTCTATGACCAAGACACACATGTAATGATGTAGATTATGCTGATGCTGATGTTATAGAGATATATATTTTTATTACTGTAAAGGTTATGTCTTATTGTCCTGATTTAATTAAATTGTGAAGAGCCAGAGCTTATGTACATGAGTCATCCACATCACTCTCTCTTAATTTTTAGTCACCTATTAATGTACCAAGTATTACACTATGTATCCTTTAACTGTGACAACCACTTCTGGCCTCGTCTTTCCACAAACTATGTACAATAAATACAGCACCCTCATGTGGAGAGCTTGGGTAACTTCACTGCATTTTGTGGCAATGCAGCCTTTTAATATTAGTTCACAGCCATCCACAAAATAGAGAGGTTGATTTTATTTTATGGAAGTTACAAAAATGCAAATAATGAAACCCAGAACTGAAAATGGGTCTCCATTACAGATGCAGTTGCTTTGGGTGGGGGTGGGAGGTTGACAGTAGCGCACACACTCACACCACAATGAAGAGTGCATTCATACAGTAAAGGCACACACCAGTTAGTTTCTCACCGTCTTTGATATATACAATGACAGCCTGTTAAAAAGGCACTGCATGACAACAAGACATCACATCTCAATCCACACGATATGGGAAGGCGAGTGTTTTAGAACATGAATATAAAATCCATGAAGAAACACATGGAAGGTCTGAGCACAAATATGACAGCTGGTAATAACTCTGCATGGAACAAATGCAGTCTTCACGTGTGCCAATCATAACAGTATCTCATTACGAATCACCTGTCACCAGTGATGCATTTACGTGTTGTATCAAATTGTATCAGATCATTATGGGGGAACTCAAATGTCACAACATTAAGATTAGTATCAAAATATGGCAAAACTATGCAAAAATCACACTTTAAATATCCTAGCAAAACGTTTTAAAAACTGAATGAAAAAAAATAAGTTTATTATGGAACCATACAATATAATTCTGTAAAACAATAAATTGATATATATATATATATATATATATATATATATATATCTGGATGGAAGTCACCTAAAAAATTGATCAGGGTCGGGAATAGGATTTTAGACAGCAAGCAAGCTAACAGGAATTACTACAAACTACGGAAAGATAGTAATCAAACACATCACACACATTTCTCAATCTCAAACGTTCCAGTATGAGTTCATCTCCCTGAGTACACCATTCACATCTGAGGTTTACAACGCTAAAATGAAAGTGACAGAAAAGAATCCTAAGTTTCACACGATGCATGTAATGTAAACTATTTCTTTCATACTTCCCAGTTCCAGATATGACAAGGCAACAGTTTACACCAACTGAACCATTTTTATAGAAAGTGCTTTGGTTTTCAATAACATCTGCACCTGTGGCTTTATTATATAATCAAACCTGTTTAGCAGCAATGACTGCTTTACTGACAGATGATTCTAAAATATAATTATATTTTGAAATCTCAGTTTTTCATACAAAAACTTGATTTTGTTTGTAAGTTCCCTTGCATGTCAGAAAACACAATACAAACTGTTTTCCTTCTAAGTAGCGAGCTCATTAGTCCATCTTTCCTTCATGACCATTAGCTGCCACTGTCTCCAGTTGGTCTCTCGGTTGTTTGTGCCAGCTCTTGCTTTTTCGTACAGCAAATCGAACAATGTCCACCATGAACACCCAGGATAGAGCATACATTGCCACTCCCCCACACTTAATAAAGAATCTGGGTCTTGGGGAGATCAGCTCACAATACAGCATTGTCCCTCCCACAAAGATTCGCATCACCACAAACAGCAGCACAAACAGAACGTCCACGACATCCCCCAGCAGCGACCTGTAATGTCCTGTCTGCTTGAGGAACCAGCGTGCCTGCAGGAGTGGGTTGGTGATCTCACTGCCAAAGAGTACCGCACAGGACTCAATGCCAGACTCCCCCAACCACAGGGTCAACAGGATTCCCAAGATGCTCATGGTGTGGTGGGCCAGCATAACGGGTCCTTCTGTGCGGAAGTACACACACCACGCCATATCGAAAATAAAGTATCCCAGGCTCACTACCATGGCACTTATCTGCAGAGGGGTGTTTTTAGTGCCTGAAATCAGCAGAGACAAACAAGTTTTAGCTAGCATACTTATTAAACGTGAGAAAAGACAGTGAGGCAATGAAGTCATTACTGTGATGGGATCTCATTATTACCGAACCCACAGAAACGACAAAATAAGCTCTTTAGTCACTGAAAAGTTTATTCACACCTAATAAATTGCCATACAGCTGATTTAAGTAAGTTCACTTCATTTTCCGCAACATGCCTTTCCAGCAGAAAGGATTCATCTGATAGCTGAAAATTAACTAGTAACTATGCTGGTGATAAAACAATATTTCAGGTTTTCAAGTAAAAATAACAAAAATCACATTCTTGACTGACTGACAAAAATATTACTACATAAATATGCTAGAATTTTGAATTTGAATCCACTGAAGGTAAATATCCTACCTGGATGAGTGAAAGGCCAGGGTCCATCTACATAGCCTATATATGCCGTGATGCAGACTGCCAGGATGCCATGGACCAGGGTGACGAGGCGGCAGTTCCACTCATAGCTCCGAGACCCATTAACGTTACACAAGATGAAGTAGAAACAGGCCCAACAGGAGAGGCACAGAAGTGAACAAACCACAAGCAGTGCCATCTTCTCTTCTGAAAGGCAAAACAAACAATGGAAAGGCTAAAACAAACTTACAGTTACATTTAAAAGTTGGATCAGTCAGCAGTCATCAAGCCAACGTTGACTCACATTACATGGTTAGAAAACAAATTGTCTGGAGGCACATCTTGCTCGTTAATATCGCTAACAGTAGAGAAACACAACATTACCCTCCAAAGACTTGGACTGTGCAATCCTTTGTAAGTGGCCAACAAATAGCCTTTGCTTGAACTATAATAGCACTATAGTTTGGATGGCTGAGGATCTGGTGGGGTGAGGGGGACGTCTCTTCTTCTGCTGTGACGTTTGTACTAGGAGGTAAGACCATGCAGATTGACAGGCCCACACTCAAATGGACCACAACAAGACGAACACTTAAAACTCAAAGACCTCAAGCAAGTTTCAAAAGTGGAGCAGAGGTTACTGGGTGCTGGGTCTCAGGCAGCCTGTGCGAGGGAGAAATGTATTGTTGCTGACTAAATATTTTTGTGCACCTCATTTGAAAGTTACATTTGAAAATAATCAAATGTCTTTTTCTTAGATAACAGCATGTTATAAACACATACAGATACAAATACAGATTAGAGTTGCCTTTATTAATCTCTCTGTTCTCTTGTTAAAGCGTCTGAAAATAAATGGAAAGAAAATAGAATTAATAGAATAAATAACACATGTAAGCTAAGACTGTGAAGGATTTTCTAAAAACAAATGAGTACACGTATTTTGGATTTTTTTATGCTGCACAAAACTAATTGACCAATGTGTGGCAATTTTAATTAAGTTGTCATGGAAACCAGCACAAAGGGATCAGCTGACAACCGACAGAAATAATATTCATGCGGTTCCCAATTCGTTGCAACGATACTCTGCTGTTTGTAAACTAGCGGACAGATGATGCAGGTAAACTGAACCAGCACAATCACATCTTATTCTGCAGTGAGGGGGATGCTTACACACAGCTAGCTGGACCAGATAGCATGCTAACGACACGCAGCTGACAAAACGTTATGCTATGGTATGGTAAGGCGCTCACAGGAAAACATCATTACCTGGAGGGAGCGCACGTGGCGGTGTCTTCACTTACATCCGGGCATTGTTGTGCCTGATGAAGATACGTTTCTAAGGAAGACTATCCGGGGTTTGTTTGTAGACACGATAGCTCCGTTATCACTGAACTACGCCGGTGACAACCACAGCCTCCATCAGCATCCCTCCTCCACCCCACCAACCACTACACAGTCACACCTAGCAACAACTTCTGTCAACCAACCCTGTTATCCCACACTATATTGTAGTGTAAACACCATGGCGGTCGTATTCAATGTCAAATAGAGAGGGTTTGTTTTATTTGCCTTGGCGTCTTCTTCCCGAAACGATCGGAAGCGGTGGTGTATTTTAATTATGGCGACACCTTGTGGCGAATGGCCGGAATTACACCCACATTTCCCAGGAGCAGGGGAACAAAATGGAAGAACTACAGAAGTAAGTAATAATAATAATAGAAGTAATAATTAAAGTTAGAGTCTAAATTGTGCCATAGCACGGCTGCAAGTGACCCCTGACCTACATGACCTGGTTTGAAACCCCAGTGACATGTGTCCATAAGCAAAGCATGTCAGTACCAATACTGTTTGCACCTATGGGCCAAGTTACTCCCAATTTTCAAGTTAACATTGTATTTGAGCACAAGAGTGCATCATGGGTTATGATGCGTATTGTGTAGTCAGGGTTATCAGCCTTTTCTTTTAATAATAATAATAATAATAATAATAATTATAATAAAGGCATAGGTGTAATTTCTATTGACTATGCAGTGCAAGAAAATACTTTATTGAAATAATTAATGTAAAACAACTCAGAGATGATACGTGACGTAATTGCTTCATTTTCTCCTTATGGCAAACTCTTTTACAGCATATTCAGAACTCTTTCATAGAAAAAAAAATATGTTTAACAACTCAAACTAGAAATACATAGCAAAAACATCATTGAAAATGTTAAGGCACTTGATCACCGGAGAAGGCCACAAGAAGAAATGTTTCACTCTTTTGGTTCTTTAGTTAGCAAGACATACCAACACGTTAAAACACAAAAGGATCATTTGATATGGCAGTAAAGGTTTATATGAAGATGGAGGTAAGATCAACTTCAAGCTAATACTCTTAAGAATAGACAGACCTAATGAAATTTGGTCCCACACGTTTAAGAAGTGCTCCATAAATTATGTCTCCAAATGATCCGATGGAGTTTGAGATGTATAAATTAAGAGTATTAAACTGTTGACACTGAAAAACAAACATGGAGAGGCATTGGGGAAACAAGAAACCTAAACACTCTGTAACCAGAAGATGGCAGTAGAGATTATTACAAGGCTAAACTACAGTTTCAGCAAATCCTTACCACAGAATGGTTACGGATTGTTTTTCTTTATATCCAGTCTATGATGCCAGCAAGGACAAATGCCAACCCGAAGAGCCTGTTTCTGAAGAGAAATATAAACCCTTCTTTTTTTTCAGTATTTTTACTTTAGACTTTGGTTCACTTGACACGTGAAACAGACTGAGAATGTGAGTTATGAGCATAATGGGATACACCAGTACCGAAACAGCTGTATCTAATATAAGAAAAACCTTTTTCATGCACACAGTGTCAAAGTTTTGCAAGAAAGTAACACGACACATGGCGTCAAAAATCCAGTCGTACCTAATCTACTGAAATGGAAAGTTGCGAAATTAGTTTGAATACTTCTTGTTCCTAAGGAGCTGTGGTTTGAACATGTATTTAAGAGCACATTTCATTCAAAATGAGAGAAAACAAAATGATGAGGTTATTTTAAACAAAATCATACAAAAATAGTCCTCCATAATTTCACTTTGCAATTAAAATAAATAAAGCCAGCACTGAAGACACGTTTTCTTTATCAGCCAGCTTATTATAAAAGACGCAGTTAGCTGACCATCCATGATTTCGACCGAGATTTAAAAGATAAATCCCCCATTCAAATTTTCCTTCATCAGCATGGAAGAATATATTGATATAACTCATCTGAGCTCTGTTGTTGTCCTGTTTGTATTTAATTGACCAAGAGTGCACTGTCCAGCTTTGTGCATACAGTGGCTCGTTTGAGAGGTTATTGTTGTTGGTCTACCGTCATCTGGTTCAATCACGTTTCCAAAAAAAAAAAAAAAAGGCACAAAAGTGACAGTTCCTTGGCAAAGTCACACCGTACCTGACTGTGATATGCCATTTCCCCCCAAAATTAGTGAGTCTTTTCCTTAAAGGTTTTGGTCTCCTTTGCAAAATGTGCTTGGACATCTGGATCTCGCCACTCCACCACCTGAGACAGCTTCACTCGTCATCATACAAACTGAGGTCCAGTGTTACTGTGTTTGCTTTGAGTAGCACGGGTGGAGAGGCAACAGCTCGGCTTTGGGGGGAAAAAATGCATTTCTCCTCTCAGAACCATTCAGAACACAATGCTAGGTCTCCTCATCCCATAGACAGAGCTGCTTTTGGGGAACATAGTAGGTGAAATGGTAGCCCTTACTGCAGCTCTTTATGCCACACTTGTAGGTGGAGCCTTTCCCTGTGGTGTCCCGGCTGCGGCAGTACTTCAGCAGACACGGGTACCACTCCAGCCGCAGGCTGTATGTGCAGAGACACGGCTGCCACAAGTCTTTAGTGGAGTGACAGGCCTGGAAGTTGGGCATCTCCGTTGTTTGGGGCAGGACCTCGAATATGGAGCCATCCACCCCTGAAACACAGATGGGCTTTGTTAAAGATGATACCATTGTAAACAAAAAGGATGCTATCAAACTGTTGTCTGAGCGATTCTTTGTCTGATTTCACACAAGTATAGACCATATGGAAGAGGAGAGGACAAAACAAAATGGCCAAAAGAGGGAAGACGGTGCAGTGAAATGGGAGCTTTGTCATGCAAAGGAGACAACTGTGATTCGCTTTGCAGATAGCGGTGCAGAGCCTGTTTGATGCAAACAAGTGCTCCGTGGAGCATGACGATCAACACTATTGCCGCTATAACAGTGCTGTCAATGGACAATGGAGCTGTCATATGGATTCTCCTCAGCCTGGGCAATTTGGACGTCATTGCTGTGAAGATACAGGATCCCAGTGGATTCCACAAAAGGCCATTTTAAAACAACAGTGGCTAAATAAACCCGAAAATCTGATGTGAATCTGTTCGAAAACGATGTTTTCAATCACTTTTACATTTTTCAGTAGAAAAGTGGAAAACTGGAGACAGACGGAATTAATTGTATCACAGTCATATCACCGAAATCCAGAGATATGACATGGAGTCTTATCGCTAAAATAAAGTGGAGAGACAAACCATCAGGAGAAAGGCGAGAAGAAAAAGAGACAGACTAACTGGCCTTTTGCTCAAACCGCCAACAGGACCTGTGCAAGTTTTAATAATAAACAACGGTACAATGACCACTGACCTTTGTCCAGCCAGTGTTTGACGTCTGCCTCCCTGGTGTAGATGGCCTCGCGAGCCTCGCTGCACATGTTGTGGATGTGGGAGCTGAGCTGCAGTGCCCGACTCAGATTGACGGCCGCGCTCATCGTCAGCTGCTCCAGTCCTCGGCGCTCCTCTGCCAGGCGGATGGCCTGAGGATTTTTCTGTGCAGACGGCGACACGCGGTCAAACTCTCACATGTTCTGAGCAATGAAAATCTATGAAATGTGTTTGTTATAAAACAGCTGCCGCGTCGTACCTGTCTGAGTCGGGCCATGGACTCGCTGGGGATGATCTCATTGCGATTGAGGCGAGAGATAAAGCACAGGGCCTGGTACTGGTTCTGCCCTCTTTCCAGCTCCCCCAGAATCAGCGCTCGGAATATCTTTACCTCCTGCAAGACACGAGACAGAAGAGATGAGAGACGGCCAGCCGACCGGATAAACACGCCTCCCAGAGGACACTGAAGTGGTGCATGAGGCGAGGTTATAATAAGTCTCTGTTTATATGTGCAGGCTCATAGAGATGAAAACAAATACTCTTTCCATGTTGGTCCTTGATGCGGCACTTTTCCAGGCACTCAAAGTATTTCAATATGTGGAGTTCAAACAGCCATCTGCTCAAAGTGGGGTTTAAATCCCCCACGTCCATGCCTCATCTGACAGTTTGTTGATACTTTTTATTGTCTATGAGCCTGTACTATGTTGTACCACTCATGCTCTGCTTATGATTTGCTGTCAAATCAAGGCCCGGTTCTCCACAGAGAGTAGGAGATCCTCACATGCTGTAAACGTCTGTAACGTTTTACCACACCACTTTATGTGGAACAGTACAAGTAGGAAAATGCTGATAATGGAGAATTCACCAAAAAAAAAAAAAAATGCGTTGCTGTTGGCAAATGTGAGAGAGATCTGGCGTCGAACCCAAGGCCATTAGAAGTTCTGTGTGAGAGGGCATGCAAAGCATGATGGGAAGCTGCAGGAGTGGGGAGAGCAGAGCAGCAGACCTGTCTCTCTATTCATCAGACACCCCCCACCTCCCCCTCCACCCTTGGCTTCATCTTCAAGACAGGCACTCAGTCCCAAACACCCCTCCTCCGCTTTTCACACACCCGTCTGAAGCAAACAGGCTCCAGAGGAGTAGCACTTCCAAGGCTTTCACTTCTTCATCAGCAGGATCCATGGAGATAAACAGCCCAGAGATCACCCTAACGAGTTCCCCTGAAGCCCACAGCTCTTTGCGCCCATTTCCTGTAGGCAAACGTGTAAACAAAGGCAACAAAGCAGCACAGCTTGCCTCAAATGTGTTTTACGCTCTGAAGTTCTTCGTATGATCAGTGGTTCCTCATCCCAAGAACCATTCTGTCAGTGCAAAGTTTCTGGCAGGCGTACAATACAATCACGGGTATTACACAAGACAACCATGTGATACTATTGTATCTTTGGAAAGCAGATTACTGAGCAAATATTGATTTGCAGGCTTCATGTGAACGTAACCTTACAGATTCCCAATGCTGTTTTACGGAAAAGCGCTGGACGCGAAGCCTGGAGAAACACAGAAAGTTCAATTAAAAAGCCCTCAGTCGCCGGCGCATTGTGATAGTAACCCAGTACTCTCGTATTTTTTAAACAGGCAGAACAAAGTCTCAGTGATTAAAGAGAATGTCAAGACGAATATATCATAGTGAGCAGAGAGACAGGCGAGATTGCCATTTCCCCTCAAGTGCAGGGAGATGCAGAGGCCCGCGGATTCAAGACCTCCCATACTGCAGACACATGGCGCTGCACTGGGACACTGTGTTTGAGTGTGTGTGCAGGAAGAGAGGGCGAGAGAGAGAGAGAGAAGGGGGACGGCGTTCATTTCAGCCTTGTGGATTTGCCCCAGGGCTTTCTGGGTAATTACAGAGAAGCAGGGTATAACTTCACCAACTCTGCCTCTTTGGAACTTACTTAATACTAAAGTGTGGACACTGAGATCTCCTCCTCCTCCTCCACGTGTGTCATTATGTATCCAGATCGGTGATTGTCTACTTCTACTCACATGAATTTGGATTTGGGTCAAAAGGGCAAAGGCAGGGCACCAGTGTTCACTGTGGCCTGACATCATCTGTACACAACAGCAAAATCTTAAGGAAATCATTTTGACTGATGGATGTTCAAACAGCAAAACAAAAACAAAAACAAACCATTGCTGACACCCTCACCGTTTGGCCACAGCTGAGATAACTATCGTCACGGCTTCTACCAGCAAAGAGAATAACAACGATGACGCCATCTTCAGCATCCTCATCCAGACAGAAGCCACGGGATTCATGCGTTTGTTTGGACAAGACGAGACTCACTGAAAACCAACACGGGCGCATGCAGCCAGGGACTAGTTTGTGCAGACACAATCTGTAGTATGATGACAGAAGATGGAGCAAAAAAAAATGTGATGTGGTGTGATTAATAAGGTGTTTACACCTGTTGTGCCAAGAAGCATCCAAACAAGTCAGGGCTTTACGCAAGCTGTTGATGAGTAAAGATTTGACAGCATGAGTCTTATTAGATCCTGAAGGATTTATCTCTTCCCAGCGGGAATGATACCATTTCCTGTTATGGCACATTCTGCCACCTCCGTTGGCCAAAGATGCATTTTTAGTGAAAATGCTGCTCTTATAACAAAGAGCAGACAATGTTCATGTTTGGCGAGATGCCTGAAATCAAATGATGACATCACAGATCCACAAGTGGGTCTTCCAGAGCATGGAGCAGACGAGGAAGGCGACTTGAATTGAAAAGTACTCTTTAAAGGAATTAAAAGAGTATATCAGGAGAATGAGTCAACCACTGAAAGTGTGTTTCCACAGGCCGACATTAAAATGAAAGGTTTACAGACCGATGTTTAGAGGAAAATGATCAGGTATGGACATTGCAAATTAGAAGAGTGACATTTCCCCTCGTCTCGAAAGCGACGGGTCATGCCATAATCAAAGGACAGTGGAGCCTTGAGTCCCCCCCCCCCCTCCAGCCAGAGCAGCGTAAATGTCAGCGCAGCTATAAATAATCCACACAAGTACAGATTCCTCCGCATTGCTCCTTGACACCAGGGCCTTCGACCGTTTGCAGACAAACTACCACTGGCCACCAGCCAAACACAAGTCTGCATTCATGCAGCCGGACATGCGGGCCATGCTAAGACCTGTTAAACAGGAGATAGGTGGGGGCCCGGTTCATTTGTGGCTACCTCTGGTGCACCAGATTATTTAAGAGGTGCACAAAAGCCTATTCACAGACTCAAAGGGTGCTATTTACAGAGAACATTCTTCGGCGCTGTAGTTTACTGGCGCTGAGAATCAGAGCTGTATGAAGCTCATATACTTGAAAGAAAAATAAGGTTATTTTCTTCAAAAGGGGTTTGTAGCTAAGGGAGAGCTGAAATGTCACAGTTGAAATACTGCGAGGTGTTTAAATCTCACTTTGGTCTTCACAGAAACTGCGGCAGCTCATGCTGCACGCACATACGGACTTTTGAACTTACAAAAAAAAAGCATGCAAACACACACAGACCCACACACACAAACACAGAGAGCCAGTAGCAATCCCCTGTTCAGTGGGCACTTCCTGTTTTTCCAATCCCCTCTAAGACCCTGTTTGTTGATAAGATTCATGGCTGCTCGTGAAGACCACTGGTCAGCCATGCTGTGATGATGCATTCAGGATCACCTCCGGTCTGTGTGGATGTTTGAAAAGATCATTTACATGATTGGTCAGAGCTGAACAAGAGCCAGGAACTATTAGACATAACATAACAAAAGGGCTCTGACTCTGACGTTTTAAAAACAACATATGGGTTTGTTATATTTGGGGATGGGGAGGATATTTGCCTTGGTGCATGAGGGGAAGCCGGTGGAAAAGCACAGGTGTAGGCTGGGATTAAGGAACGCGTCGGGAGAGAGGCAGACTGAAACAGACCGAGCCAGACAAAAGAAGCGGGAGAAAAGCCGGTGCACTGCGAAATGCTTGAGTTGAAGTTAATTACAGAGCTTCCAAAGGCAGGAATGCGGAGTCACATTTGGGCCGGGTCACACCTGGCCGTCCAAAGAGACAGCCAATTAGTAAACAGTGGCGGTGAATGGACAATAAAAACACGAGAGGCCGCGGTGATAGAGGAGTTCCCCTCGGCTAGTTTCCCGACAACAATGGAAGGCAACCTACTTTGCCTTCCGCTAGAGTTTTAATATTAAGCACTGGACTGAGGACTCAAGAAATTGAGTCCTTACAAACAACTGCTTATAATTTACATTTTATGGGCTTCAAACTAGTGCAAAATGTGTGCCGGCCTCAATAAGGGAACTGTTCCCTCACACCGAATCTGGATACAATTATCCAGACACCCTCATTGTTTATGGAGATTCTGTATAAAGGAAATGAGAGACAAACAGTGACTTCTATGGGGGGGAGGAGGAAATGAAGATAAATGTCGAATAAATAAAGATTCAGCTGATTCAGCCTGTAACTGTTGTCAACAAGCTTTCATATGCCGTTAAACACATGCACACAACAGCAGCCATTTTATGAAAACATGATTAAAAATGATTTAACTCAAAACAATTCATCGGCATTGACCCTAAATACGAATATGAATATCAAACCCTATGACTCGATATATGCGTTCAAACTAATGTAATCTGTGTTCTGACCTGTTAGCTGAATTTTAAAAAATGAGAATTTAATGTTGCTGCCACAATTTTTTTGGTTTTAAGGAATCATTTTTGAAAAATGCCACTTGCAATAGTATACTGCGATGGAAAAAAAACTACTATTATTTAACACTTGTATTTCCACCTATGTCTTTGGACTTTCTCGTATCTAATAGAAAAGAAAAGTGACGCACAAAAAAAACCCAAAACGTGATAGGAATCTGTGATTACATACCTTTGCGTGTACTTTTAGCAGTTAGACTGCCTGATGTGGCACCAAAGTTACATAGTGAAGTCAAAAGTAACACATCGATGTAAAAGTACCCAGGCTGAAGTAGCCAGAGAGGACACAGCCAAGGGTCCGACAAAAGGGCATTTCAGGACACTTGGTGGAAAGTCTGGCAGAGTATTCTTTATCGGCAGAATTATAGATGAACATCTGGCCTGCTGGTGGGTGGAGAATCAAGGATAAAGACATCAACAGAGGCCACAGGAGGCCAAAGGGGGCCCAATGTGAGGCCGTGAAGGGCCACAACAAGGCCAGTGAAAAAGCTGTTTTCCTGGGATTCAGAGTCAGCGGGGAACAAAAGGTGGGTGGGAGAAAGACGTGAGTGGGCTCGTCATTCGGAAAGTGAACTGCACGCACGCATTCAATTAAAAATGTTTAGCGTGAATACAGAAATAACATAGTCAAACTGGAAATTAAGGTATAAAAGAAAAAGAATGTACTCAAACCCCAAGTCCCAGCTAACATGTTTAGAGATAAATAATAAAAAGTGGTTCTTTTCTTGACCAGTAAGAGCAATTCATGTTTACTATGCAACAGTTAATATGTGGAATGAGTGGGAGCAAGTCCTCAAAATAAACAACAGCTTTAACTTTCTGTTATGATTTATTGTGTTACTGTGTAAAAGAACAACTGAAATACAGTACTGTATGTTTTGGTTTTACTCATTCTGGTGCCGACTTATGATATGCATGACTACACTGACTGCTGGTGACTCACTAAGATCCGTCCCTGTAGTAGTCATACATACCCCCCCCCACCCCCCACAATGGGCCTTCAAAGGTGTCTGTCGCAACATTTCCTGGAAAAGGTGACACTTACCTGTTAAAAAAAAAAGGACTACAAGTTTGTGCAAGTGACAAAGTGGGATGGTGTTTCAGGGCTGAGTGAGAGGCAAGGTGTGGCAGCCACAAGAAAAAAAAAAACAAGGGCTGCATAAAATGTGGGGACTGCACTGACTTGCAACCGATGCATAATGCAATCAGGAAAACACAGCCGGCAGTTGACTGATTTGGCCCACGCTGGTGTTTACCATAAACGAAACAGGACAAATGAGTTTCCAGCAAGCCTCCCACACAGGATCACTAAGCAAAGGCTACAGTTCATATCTGTCTGACCATTCTAATGGCTGATATAGAGCAGTAGTATGTGACTACTGTAAAAGGAACAGGGTGGGTGAACCTGAGGTTTAAATGGGTCACAGATTGTTGTGTATCCCAATGGGAGGATAGTCCGGCTAACTTACCTGTGCCCCCACCCCCATATTTTGGCTTTATCCATAACACATGAGGGTGTGTTTCCAATTCATTCTTACAGCTCCTTTATTGTTGCGTGTCTCCATAAAAGGAGACAACATACAAATCTGAATATACAATAGTGTGAACTGACCTAAGAGTGAAGCCAATCCACACTGGAAAGGTGAACTGACACGACAATT
Source organism: Trinectes maculatus (assembly GCA_016785345.1). Taxonomy (NCBI): domain Eukaryota; kingdom Metazoa; phylum Chordata; class Actinopteri; order Pleuronectiformes; family Achiridae; genus Trinectes; species Trinectes maculatus. The sequence goes on from JAFBJQ010000692.1 coordinate 308,517, forward strand.
AGTTAAAAAAAAATGGCTGACCTGCCCATTCACACTGCGGTGCCGTTGTTTACAAAACCCAGACCCATTTAACAGGACAGTGTGAGATAGTGTGAGTGTCAAATGACTTCCTCACATCTGTGCCCCCTTGATCTATCAGTACAGCAGGAGGTCACCCATTCCCTAATGTCTACTGTCATGATCTCAGACAGAACATAGACACATTCGAGAAAAAAGTATCAAAGTGTATTATAAAAGTGTAGTATAAAAGTATAAAAATGCTTTTTATGTTGTAATAAGTTTTTGGCTCAAAGAGCTAAAGCATCGTCCAACAGACAATTTCAAACTTGTAAACGTTCAAACCGTGCTTTCAGGCGGTTTAAATTTATAGCCAGCGTGCCTGTAACTGTATGTGTAAAAGGATGTGCACCGCTGCTTCCCAGAAACGAAGCCTCCTGTGCGTTACCTCGACCAAGCAGCCTGTGAAGTCACTCGCATTCCTGTGCTGATCAAACCCACTCGCTGGAAATGAGAGCACACAGACGCACTGACACACCGAGTACAAAACTGATTATCTTCTCTTGCTACATCTGGAAAGAGCCAACAACAGCCTCTCAGATATGTGAGGCGACGTTTCCTTTTGGATTCATCTCAAGGACGTGGTTTATGTAAACTGTTACAGTGGTTGCTGAAGGAAAAGAGCAGATCTGCCCCGAGTTGACAACTAACTAATAACGTTCAGTTTGGGGCTGCAACAGCACATGTGCATTCAGATTCGGCACATGTTGCACAACTGTATTTTGCAACTTTAGAATTATTATTACACTGCAGACAATTTGCTGCGATTTTACAAGATTGCGACTCAACTCAGCCGTAAATACTTCACTGTAAACCCAGACAGGAATGAAATAGTCACGTTTCTACCACAAAGCCCATTAATTACGCCATGATTTTTCTTTTGGTGGCCAAATTTAATAACCAGCAAATGCAGGGATGAGTGATAATGAAGATGAATATGACTGTTCGTCATTGGACTTATCTTCACGTTGACATTTACTCCACATGTACATAGGTGTGAGGAGTATGGAAAACCACATAATCTATTCCATATGTCCACATGCCATCGGAGACACCATCACCCCACTGAAATCACAGCACGTCCGATTCTCACAGTGATTCACTGCTTGGATAAGGTTGACTAAACTCCCCCCACACATCCAGCAGACTACTTAGGCAACGTCTAATGGCTATAACATTTACCCTCACATCTTTGCCACGTATTCCCACAGCAGCAACGAGCAAGAGGCCGAGTCTGCCTGATGATTATTTATAAAGCCTTCCTTTGGACATGATCCCGAAACCATCATCGCTTTTAGGTAGAGAAAAAGGGAAACGCCGGTTTGACCAGTTACATTTGCGCCACCATAATAAGAACATGCACTAACTTTCCAAAGAGGATTTGTACCAGCAGAGTACCTATCCACCTTTGGCTGTGCAGTTCACTGTAACTCTCAAGTGTTTAACATCCCTGTTAAAACAGTCTTCTTCCCACATGCGCTCATCTGGACTGTATATTCGTGGCAGCTGGAGCTGACGGCTCATCCAACTTTCCATAAATCTCGGGAGATACCGCTCAAGAGCTGGATAAAAACCACATGCAGGAGTAATGAGGAGAGAGAGCAGTGAAGAGGAAGAGAGACACAGGGGACCGAAGAAAAAAGAGCCACAGAGCGGGGGGGGGGGGGGGGGAAGGCGGGGAGGGGGGGGGGGGGGGGGGGGGGGCAAGTCGGCCGACTTACAACTGGAACGGATAAATCAGACGACGGAGAAGTAAAGTGATCTAAGAGATTTTCTTGGTTTTATTCAAGTAAACAAAACCATATGTGCAAATGTGTGTGTGAGTGTGCATGAAGAGACGCAGCGACACGGGCAGCCCGCACAGCCGAGCAACGATCAGTGTGTGTGTGTGTGTGTATGTGTGTCACCAATGATTGGGGGTGACGGCCCCCTCTCTTTCAACTTTAAATTAGCTGTTTTGGTTAGCGATGCAGACGTGCAGATCAAAAAGGTCAGACATGCCCACTTAATCCTGGTAAATCTCCCCCCCTTCACATCTCGCCAGCCTGTCAGCTTCTGTGTGACAGCAACCATCACAGACACATGCCTTTGCTGTGTGTGTGCCCCTGGGAGAGCTACATCACTTGTTGTTTTCCTTCTAGGACTGATATTTATGTGTCTCCGAGTAGTGATTGCTCGAAAGTGAGACAGTGTCAACTTTCCAAAGAAAGAAAGAGAGGGGAAAAAAAAAATCACAGATGCCAGAAGATCTGGTCAGGGAGGGGACACATGATCAGCGCGTCTACTTTTAGAAGAATGCTAAATATGGCTGCCGATGATCAGCTTTGGGCCGGACCGTTCGCAGGGCCACATCTGAGGAGCAGCAGCTGTCTTGACCTCTGCCAGACTCACGCCGGGATGGGAAAAGATGAATGAAACTAAACTTGTGTTGCAGTAGTAGTTCCAGACCTTTGAGGCTCCGGGGGCCAATTTCCCTCAAGCTTCACATGTGAGACCCTGCATCCACGCGACAGGATGGAACCTGTGTGCACTTGGGTTTTAAAGTGGATTCCGACACGTAAACATATCATACTGATTATTACTCGTTACACTGGTGATATACTGGACTACAGGTGTTGTAGTGAAGACTGGTCCCTCAAATGCAACAGTAAATAAAACTAACAGTAATCTAACTGTTAACTCTTCACATATGTACAGTTTAACCTGGGGACCCCATGAAGATTTCAAGGGACCACACAAGGGCCCCAGCAGTTATATTGAGAAACCGTGGACCGAGCTGAACTCCAACAAGTTCTGCTTCAGCCCTCAACATTAACAATCACACATCACCACACACGCGCACACACACGTCACCGTGCGCGTCCCCTCGCTCGCGCGCCACTCACCTGTCTGAAGTCCGCCAGGAAAGTGACGAGTGTCCCATCTCCCTGCTTGAACTCCAGCGAGATGGAGTCCCTCTCGCTGTCCGCCTCCAGGACCTCCTCGGTGACCAGTCCGTCGGCGAGCCGGACCCGGACCCGCAGCTCGGAGCCCAGTCCCGCGGCGACCAGCAGCGCCAGGGCGCACAGGCGGCTCAGGGTCCCGGCTGGAGGCGCAAACATCCCCGAAGGCAGATCCCCAACAGCGGAGCCGAGCGAGGAGCAGAAACGCGAGGTGAAGCCCGGAGCTGCGCGCTCATGACCCTCAGCCGTCCACCCGGACCAGGACCAGGCGTAACGTCTGCTCCTGCATGACGAAAGCCGCGTTACACTTCACAGGTCTCCTCCTCCTCCACCACCACCACCTCCTCTTCTTCTTCTTCTTCTTCCACCTCCTCCTCCTGTGTGCGGCCACTCTCCACAGCGACAAACACGCTCATGGAACTCTGACGACAACCCCCCCACCCCTCACTGAAATCTCTACCTCTCTCTCTCTCTCTCTCTCTACCTCTCTCTCTCCACCTCCGGTCACAGTCCCGGGTCATGCGCAGTCCGCTGAAGCCCACACGCTGCTCCTCGTCCCGCTTTGTGTTGATACTTCTCCCGTCTCCTTCTTTTCCTCCCTCGCCAGCTCGTGCGCCCCCCTAGTCACTTCCGACCGCTTCCCCCGGCCTCCAAACTTTTCTCTGTGTGTGTGTGTGTGTGTGTGTGTGCGCGTGATGGTAGTAAACTCTTAAAGCTGTACCACCCTCTGAAAAGCCCTGCCCATCCCCCCCTCAGGGCCCCATGTGATCTCCCTGTGCTGCACTCGTCCCACACACACACACACACACACACACACACGCACACACACACACACACACACACACACACACTACTACTACTACTACTACTACGACAAAGGTTTTCTGAAAGAAAAAAACGTATAAAAACAGTTATTCATTTTGAAATTTGTTTTTATGGTATTAGATGTTTTCTCAAAGTCACCAGCCACTGTGATATCAACAAGTTGCCACTTCGTCTGGTTTATCATTTCAACTTATTGAAAAAGTTGACATTTTTCTTTTTGGCTCATGACATGTTACTGTGGATTGAGACAATTGCCAGGAAAGTTAGCTTTTGTGTTCCAGCGCCTGCAGCCTAATGAAAACAGATAGAGATGAAGATAAAGGACCTTCTGTTATCGTTCTTCTTTCCCCTGTAACTAACAGCAACAACACGCTTTAAGATCAACGTCTTTGTAAAAGTAAAGCTAGGTCGCAGTTTTCTTTTCGTGACCTCATCCTCTCGTTATTCATTCATCCTCCGGAGCTGCGATATCAGCCCGTCTGAAATAAATCCATCAAGTAATTATTACCTCTGAAGACAGCGTATGTTGATTCACTGGCTCCAGCTAAAGGAGGGGAAAAAAACATTGTCATTCCTTTATTCTCCTGATATATGTTATCCAGTTTTATGACGTCCTCGGGGGGGAAGCTTGAGGTGTCAAACAAAGAAAAGCAGCATATCTGAAGGAAGATCTCACAGCCAAACTAAATGTTAGATTACCATTGTGTTACCATCAGTTGTGTGTTATCTCGGCTGCCTAACGCACTGCATGCTGGGTGGGCCCAGCCCCGGGCAGGCCGACCCCAAACGTGGCCACACTTGAGTGCTGCGTGGACCAAGAGGTGGTCGCGTCAGTGAAGGGGAAAACAAACAGAGAGGCCACAAAGCAGAGCAAACATTGCTGGTTGAGCCTGGCAAACCAAGCCCGGGCCCCGGACCCCGATAGACTGGAGGAGTGGAGGTTAGGCAAACACACGTCTTTGTCGTGGAGTTTAGTCCTCAAGTATCCTCCTGCTACATCTCAGTTGGAGCATTTGAATAGATACAGGGAAACCTTTTTTCAAGGCAACAACAGGGGAAGAGATGCATGAAGACGTCAGTTTTATAACACCTGCGCTTTCTGCAACCTTTGTTCCTGTGATCGGAGGAAACCGCGGAGCTAAAATACATATACACACACCTGGCTGTTCCGCTCTGAGTCGTCACGCTCTTCCCACTTCCGAAGAAGTCCAAAGTGCAGGGGCAGTTTGACTGCGGTCATGAAGGCAGACAGCGGCAAGAGAGAGGTGGTGCAACAATACGGTGTCACGGAGGTCCTTTAATTTGTGTTGTCCTACAGAGATTTCATATACGCAACAAGTGAAGTCTTTAAAACAATGGAGCGCAGAAGTGAAGACGCAAAAGCTGAACATTAATACTCCAAAGTTCATGTTTACATACAGATACACAAACACATCATCTACATATAGTAACATATATTCAGTTTTATTGTTTTCACAGTTTTCTTGATTTCCATATTTTTGAAATTCTCAAATAAACATATTTTCAGATGAAATGTGTTTGCATTCCTTAAGACTCTATAGTCCTGTCTGGTCAGTTTCCTGTACTCTCTCTATGTGATTGCCTTTTTTTTTTAATCCCAACAACGCAGCTGCAAACGTTTTCTTACCTAAACACATGGAATCACATGGATGTGTTTAGAAATAAGGAAGACCTTCTCTACATTCTGGTTCAGAACAGATGCACTGACACACGAGTAATGATAATAAAGAATTATAGGCCTCCTGTTTACAGTACTACATAACGACGTAGCCTGGGGGCATTATTGTTAGACGCCACACTGCTGTAAACAGATCCTCATACAAAGTGAACCGGAAAGATCCCGTCTGCATTCTAATATCCAAGGAAACAAACTATACAAACTGTGTCAGACTCCGGAACTGTTCTGGATTTAATGTGTGTGACGCGATTATTTTATATTAATAATATTCTTTTGTTTTAGCTTTTCTGCGTCTCATCTGGTTTGTCATCATTCGGCAGTAGTACGGATTCAGACCATATCCTCCCAACTGGAAGCGGTTTGCTTTTCGAGCAGGGCGTGAAATCTCCACATCCAGAAAGACAATATTTGCATTGTGAGTTGATCGCCATCACATGTAGCCACACAGTAATACCCTTAATGCTCCCTGCCTGCGTGGCCGCGGTGCTTTCCTCTGTAATAGACTGCTTGAACAAAGCGTTCGACGGCGATCGGAACGTCTGTGATGCTGCAAAGTGCGGAAAGACAGCGTATGTTGATTCACTGGCTCCAGCTAAAGGAGGAAAAAAAACATTGTCATTCCTTTATTCTCCTGATATATGTTATCCAGTTTTATGACGTCCTCGGGGGGGGAAGCTTGACAAGCTTGAGGTGGTAAACAAAGAAAATCCTGCATATCTGAAGGAAGATCTCAGAGCCAAACTAAATGTTAGATTACCATTGTGTTACCATCAGTTGTGTGTTATCTCGGCTGCCTAACGCACTGCATGCTGGGTGGGCTCAGCCCCGGGCAGGCCGACCCCAAACGTGGCCACACTTGAGTGCTGCGTGGACCAAGAGGTGGTCGCTTCAGTGAAGGGGAAAACAAACAGAGAGGCCACAAAGCAGAGCAAACATTGCTGGTTGAGCCTGGCAAACCAAGCCCAGGCCCCGGACCCCGATAGACTGGAGGAGTGGAGGTTAGGCAAACACACGTCTTTGTCGTGGAGTTTAGTCCTCAAGTATCCTCCTGCTACATCTCAGTTAGATATAGATACAGGGAAACCTTTTTTTAAGGCAACAACAGGGGAAGAGATGCATGAAGACGTCTGTTTTATAACACCTGCGCTTTCTGCAACCTTTGTTCCTGTGATCGGAGGAAACCGCGGAGCTAAAATACATATACACACACCTGGCTGTTTCGCTCTGAGTCGTCACGCTCTTCCCACTTATGAAGAAGTCCAAAGTGCAGGGGCAGTTTGACTGCGGTCATGAAGGCAGACAGCGACAAGAGAGAGGTGGTGCAACAATACGGTGTCACGGAGGTCGTTTAATTTGTGTTGTCCTGCAGAGATTTCATATACGCAACAAGTGAAGTCTTTAAAACAATGGAGCGCAGAAGTGAAGACGCAAAAGCTGAACATTAATACTCCAAAGTTCATGTTTACATACAGATACACAAACACATCATCTACATATAGTAACATATATTCAGTTTTATTGTTTTCACAGTTTTCTTGATTTCCATATTTTTGAAATTCTCAAATAAACATATTTTCAGATGAAATGTGTTTGCATTCCTTAAGACTCTATAGTCCTGTCTGGTCAGTTTCCTGTACTCTCTCTATGTGATTGCCTTTTTTTTTTAATCCCAACAACGCAGCTGCAAACGTTTTCTTACCTAAACACATGGAATCACATGGATGTGTTTAGAAATAAGAAAGACCTTCTCTACATTCTGGTTCAGAACAGATGCACTGACACACGAGTAATGATAATAAAGAATTATAGGCCTCCTGTTTACAGTACTACATAACGACGTAGCCTGGGGGCATTATTGTTAGACGCCACACTGCTGTAAACAGATCCTCATACAAAGTGAACCGGAAAGATCCCGTCTGCATTCTAATATCCAAGGAAACAAACTATACAAACTGTGTCAGACTCCGGAACTGTTTTGGATTTAATGTGTGTGACGTGATTATTTTATATTAATAATATTCTTTTGTTTTAGCTTTTCTGCGTCTCATCAGGTTTGTCATCATTCGGCTGTAGTACGGATTCAGACCATATCCTCCCAACTGGAAGCGGTTTGCTTTTCGAGCAGGGCGTGAAATCTCCACATCCAGAAAGACAATATTTGCATTGTGAGTTGATCGCCATCACATGTAGCCACACAGTAATACCCTTAATGCTCCCTGCCTGCATGGCCTCGGTGCTTTCCTCTGTAATAGGCTGCTTGAACAAAGCGTTCGACGGCGATCAGAACGTCTGTGATGCTGCAAAGTGCGGAAATGGAAAGCTGCTGGCGGAACGCCAAGCTCTGTGATTGATCTTTAGCTGATCCCTCCTCCAGGCAGATGCCAGAAGTGTTTGTGTGCATATATACACGCATGTGCTCTGAGAATGTGAACATTATTTATATGAGGGTCGCAGGAGCTGAAATCAGACCACTCTCCAAACCACTAATGATATTTTCATGTCTGACTACCCCATCTTTTTCTTCCCTTGGTTTAACTTCTTTGCCTATGGAGCGTCGAGGCGGCAGCCAGACGCGTAGTGAGCTCCCTGCTGTTGGCTGACTGAAGGTATCTCCTTACATACGTTTACTCCTCTGCAACACTGTCTCACATGGAGGAAAAGAGATCAGAGTTGGATGGCGATGGAGAGACAAGGAGCGAGGAGGGGGAAGAGAAGCTTTGATGCCAAAAGCTCAATATACTTCACATAAGGATTTTAGTATTTTCCATTTCATGCTATTTTATGCATCGGATCATCATACAAAATATAATTCATGATTAAACAGCATAAGAAATTTAAATTAAACACAACTACACTGTAATGTATGGAGTTACATATGCAACATTTTACCATATGTTACTCTACTGTCATTTCACAAACTTTAATATACATTACAATGCATCATTCAAATTAATTACTGTAGCTGACAGTACTTTTCCACTGTGGTCAAGCCGCACCTGTAATTTCAGTTTCTCCACTTCTGACTGGACACATGTCAGGAGGAGGCTTTTTCAGCTGTTCGGAATTTTAAAATAAAAGTTGAAAGACATTGCGAAAAATAGATTTACTACTCAGGTTCATTTAGACAGATGTTAAAATCATCTAAATGATTTTATTCACTATTGTTTGGAGAGTTTGTAATGTTTTAACAATCTGTAGAACGGGTCTACTCAGGGGCCGTGGTACAGCTCAAAAGAAAAATTTGGCGAGCTCAGAAGAAGCGAGATCCCTGCCTTTCCAAGCAAAACATCACACCCCCACAAATGGTTTCACGCCTCGCACACAATAACTTACACGACAAAATAATTTGGTGGAATTTCCCACAAAACCGATGACGGGAAGAACAACAAGGAAAGAAAGATACAGAAGGAGGGAGAAAAAAAAATTTTCCCTTGAATTTGGAAAATAAATAAACATGTTTGGGCTCATAGCTCAGAGCGTTAAACCCCACAGTGAGACTCTTTCCTGGCAGCGTTCCAGCCCGAGATGAAAGACAATCCCACTTTAAACACAGTCGTAGGCATATATCATTTATCTTTCCCCGTAATGGCAGGTCCGAGCTGTAATGATCTAATAGCTGATGCCTCTCTCTTTCTTCTTTAAAAAAAACCCACACATACCATAATACTAAAGATATATAATCTACTGTATGCACTGTATGGTAATTACAGAACAGTGGAGGTCTGTCCCATAATACCTCTACCGGACTATTTTCCAAACGCGAATAGTTCCATCGTCAGAGAGATTAAAGCGGTTTACATGTTGTTGGTGAAAGATGCTTCAAGGTGGATGATGGTCAGATTCAGCAGCAGCTCGCCGTTTGTCAGATGGCGTTGATTAAAGTTCCGCTTGTAAAGGAAGTACATGACTCACGGAACGTCTGCTCAGGATTCGTGGTAACATCTCCTCCGTACTGCATTAATCAGTGTAAAGCAGAAATTACTGCGAGTTCACAACAAGGAATTGGGGGTCAATGGGGACGGGGGGGGGGGGTTAATTAGGTTGCAGGGAGTCAATCAGAGGTGAATGACACTGCACAGTTTCCTGTGAGTATAGCTGCGGTTGTACATCACATGTCTGTGGTAACGCATCATTGAGTCAGTGTACTGCATAGCGGGGTTAGTATCGCTTACACACTCAAGGTCAGAATAATAGGGGTGGCAGAACATTTCCCAGGTTTCATTTTCATTTCTATTTCACAGTGATAGTGGAACAAGAGTTTTGCTGGAAGATGCAAGCTTTTCAGTAAACACACATGATATCCTGGAGCCGCAACCGTGACAAAGCTAGAGGAGACTCAGCAAATCATTATGTCAGTAGAAAAGAACATAAACATTGGCCCATTCACTCAGACCCAACACGTCTCCAGCCCCATGCTATTACCCAGACTGACATTACAGAGGGAGGGCGTAAAAGCGCTCGCTGCTTCTTTTCTTTTTTCTTTTTTTTGTTGCAACCATACGTCATCCATCTGTCATTATGCCCGTTTCACTGCAGTAACAGGCCCACTATTCATACAGATAAGAAGCCAGTGTAATTGCGGTGTGGCAAACGCAGTCACGGCACGGCTGCTGATCTACCGCCAACGCACAATCAAGATGCCTGCTCCAGATGATATGGACGTAAACAAACCTCTGCAAGCTGCCTGCAAACTGGCAGGCCTCTTTCTTTTGTTGGGATCAGCAGTTCCAACTGTCAGCTGGCAGACTGGGCGCTCCGCTACTCTCTCTACTCTGACATACTGAGTCAATATGAGCTGAAAAGCTAGTGTCAGGTTATAAAAGTATCAACATATTTGTTATTATCTATAGTGGCAATGGTGTTTCTTGATCCACAACGTTCAGCTCTGGTTCTCTGGTGCAACAACTCCCCAGACGAACCGCAAACACGTAAGATGTCTTTTTTTGGATGGCTGTTAATTGTAAATTGGGGGTGGGGGGGTAGGGGGAGCTTTAGGCGCTGTTTTATGGGCGTTTAATTAGTCTTAATAAGCATACCACTGTAAATGGTGGATATAAAACCGTCGCTCCTGTTATAGCACACTTTAAAACGCTTACATATGAAGGAATGACCGAAGGGAGTGTGTCCGCAATTTTCTAGGGCCGAGTTTAACAAACAACAACATGTGTAATTTGCTGAAGAGATTTTTAGAGAGTTTGTACTTTTTAGCCATTAATTACGAAGTCTGTAGAAAGTTCAGCTACGTAAATGCCAAACCAAAGGACAATGATACAGGCTCTGTAAAAGCTATTATCTGATATCGTGTACCACCAGAGCAGGAGTAACTGTGGTTGATGCAGGGCTTGAACCTGCATGAGGCAACTGAGAAAGCAACGATACTGTCTCAAAGATGCTGGTATGCAGGAAATGGATAGCTGCGCTCAGATAGTCTCCACGCGCTCAACTCGCCATCTGTCAGTTCTACTCGCTTTTTTTTTTCACCGTCGCCACCAGATGCATGAATTGACACCGACGTGTGCGACGTCACACTGGGCGATGTAGTCACTGAATAAATGCAAGACACAGTGTAGGAAGTGACGGCACAGTCCAATTCATGTGAAACCGTGGAGGCTCTGACCACCAGTTGTGCTAAAGAGGAATGTTGTGATGAGCATGGAAAACATCCATCGCAACATCGTGACCGTGAGGTTGACACACGCTGAACTTGTAATGCAATTAAAAAAACATCTAAAAGCAAAGTTTTTATGAACCATATAAAATACTGCGTATTGTAACATATTTATAGACCTTATAAATACCTATTGTACCTTATTGTACGATTTTCTTTAACAGTACAATTTATTTTCACTCAAATGGGTTTTTTTTCTGATGACGAAGGTGCATGGAAATATTATATAGCTGAAAACCTCTTTTATTGGGGGCACGGGTGTCTAAAGCCTCACGGCAGAGTGTGTGAGGTCCTACACCCTCGTAAAACAAGTCACTTTAAAACAAACTGTTTTGGATTCCTGTTATTCTATGAACTAATACTTAGAAAATCAAGAACTTCATGGTGGGGTATAGGACAAGAGGCTGAATTAAAGACACGCTGATTTGTAGAGAAGACTGAGAAAAAAAAAGCTGTTTTGTTTTGGTGCCTAGTTTCACCACATCCGTCACTGCTCTTTGTTTCTTCTGCCGCAGAGTATTTGGCCGCTGACACAAAAATGCAGGAGCAGAATTGAAGGTTGACTCTCACTTTTGACCTCTGACCTCCTGCCATTCTTGCCGGGGATGTAACTGTCCTCAGTAAATACAGCGTGTTCCTAACAGCCCAGTGGACAAACAAGGAACTGGGCATTCCTGTGCATGTGGGAGTCCGGGGAAGGGAATCATCCATGATGATTTAACTTGCGTCTACCACAAGCATGGCTTTGTCCATGTAACGCGTGAGCTCACACGAAGCCAAACCAGTGATCAGACAAATCTTTCATATGTTTTTCATAGAGGCAGAGAATCCTGCAGATTCCACGTTGAGTTTATTGAGATGAGTGTAACTCATATGAGCACATAATGACAAACAGCTTAATGGGCAGTAAGGTCGTAAAACAGCCAGGTAGTACAACACGCAGAATTTATTCTGCGCCATGTGTTTTGTATTTTACCCAGTTTCCCCGTGAGACTTGGCCGCGGATCCTCCACGGCTTCCTGCTGCAAGTCTTCAACTTTGGAAACCCTTGTTGAACCCTGCTGACAGGACACACACACACACACACACACACACACACACACACACACACACACTCCCCCTCTCACCTCAGCCCCTGGAAGAGCACATGTTGGGAGGAATTCTCCACATTGCGATTCTGGCCTGGGACAGTGCCACACCTTCTGTTGCATGCAAAGGTCTGATATCATGCATGCCTGCAGAATAAAAAAATAAACACTTACTCATTTAACCGCCATCAGGGTGCCTTTGTACTAGATGCAGGATACACTTTCACAACAACAAACCAGCCCATTAAAGTATTGTTGCAGTTACACATGATGTGACACCCAACCTCAAGGCAAATAGAATGACTAAAGGGTTTTAGATATCAGTTACTTCAATTAGAGTCGGACGTATGAGAACATCTAACAGTCTACAGAGTGACAAGTTAACCACCCAGTCTGAGCTGAAATCAAGAACTGCATGGTGAAGCACACAAACAAACCTTCTGTATTTGGTCTCCATAAACAAACAAGACACAACAAAGTTGTTGTTAAGACCCCAAACTGTAAAACATCTGCCTACTGAGATTAGACAATAGACTCTCTTGGTGTCTTTTATAGCCTTTGAGATATACAGTATATGTATGTGTATGTATGTATGTATGTATGCATGTATGTATGTATGTATGTATGTATGATATATTTGTGCGTGTGTATGTTTGTGTGTGTTGGTGATGTTACATTTTTTTCTACTAAGCCCTTTGTAATTTTAAGAAAAATGCTATACAAATAAACTGTATTGTTATTTTATGATTATATATAATTTAAGATTTTGTGCACAACTCTCAGATTGTGAGAAAGAAGCTCCTTATGTATGTATGTGTGTATGTATGTATGTATGTATGTATGTATGTATGTATGTATGATATATTTGTGCGCGTGTATGTGTGTGTGTGTGTGTGTGTGTGTTGGTGATGTTACATTTTTTTCTACTAAGCCCTTTGTAATTTTAAGAAAAATGCTATACAAATAAACTGTATTGTTATTTTATGATTATATATAATTTAAGATTTTGTGTACAACTCTCGGATTGTGAGAAAGAAGCTCCTTGACTTTAATTGTAGCTCCATCCCTGTACAGTGTACTTTCATAATGAGATAGCATGTTGCTCAACTGACGCATTCCTGCGTGCTAAAGTCAACACACTCCATTGTGCTACGTGAAGGAGCTGATGGGCAATTACATTCATTCAGATAACACATGCTCTCTCACAGTACAGTGCATGCAGCTCACTTTATCTCATCTCCGATGTTGCAATAACAAGCGGCCCTCTGCTTTTTCTTCTTAGACAGCTTTGAGATCATCCACATGAAAAACACTTAAAAAGACCAATTACATGGGAGTAAATAAAGAGCTTGATCAAGTTGACCCGCAAACAAAAGGAACCTGTAAGTTTTATAATTTCTTCAGAGTGATGGTGGTGGTATCTGATGAGTGTGAGTTAAAGATAGCAGGTGAGGCAATAACTGCTCCATAGTAACCGACAACGCGATGCCAGAAAAAACAGTAATAAAACACAATGGAGTAGCCGGAGGAAAACCACCTATATCTGATACGTCTCAAAGGGAAGCAGCGGAGACGGGGGAGGGGGGGCGTGGTGCAGGCTGTGATAAGTGGCACCTCTGGGTGGTGCATACTTAAATAACTAGTCATATTTCAACACATAGCGGCTGTGCTCTCATCCTCGAGTCCAAAATGTGGCAATAAAATCAAGACGATGGCCTGAGAAGCTGTAAACACCTGGAATGTTTGCGCAAAAAAAAAAAAATCACAATGAGTAAAATCATGCAGCCCAGTAAACAGTGTCTGTAAAGAATCAGCCTGTGTGGTCAAAAAGAAACAGTCATTTGACTATTATGTGAGTAAGTCTCTTATATGATATCGTGTGTATATAAGATCCAATTAATATCAGTATCAATTAAATCAGCCCCCCAAATCAGTTACCACTATTAATTTTTTTTTAGCTTTTTTTCTCCACTGACTGTAATGAAGATTCAAAACAGCACTGAAGCTGCTTTCCTTCTCCACTGCAACAACAGCAAACTCCATCTGCTGATGAAGGTCGTGTAATACAAGTTCTGATACAAAATAAGCTACTGAGGCGCCGAGGGATGCGACAGCGCAACAGACACACAAAGCACAGTTTAACATACATTGTGAGACATTATTTTTTATTTTTTATTGGACAAATTGTGTAACATCTTGAACAACACATATTCCTATGTGGCTTTTTTTTAAGAGTAAAGTACTAGAATTGTGATGATTTAACTCATTGTGTGTGAACAACAAAATAATGGTGCAAAGCTGCATTTCTTTGGGGGGGAAAAAAAACCACTCAGTGCACCATGTCAGTCAAAAATGTATTGCTACAGTGAGGTAAAAACATCCCACTTTGGTGCATTGTATTTTTCTACTAGAAATTTTTTAAAAAAAAATCATTATTGTTTGTAGGAAGTATCTGACTTTAGGAAGTATTTTACGGACCCTTTGGTCTGTGAGGCCAATTCTGCAGCCACTTTTTAAAGAATCAATCTCGAAATAAGGCCGTTTCAAAATCTCGAGGTGCTACGGGCGGAGCGAGAACAACTTAAACACCATAAATATGCAGCTCCCTCTGCGTTACATCCAGTGCAAAGGTCTAAGTCAAAGTTGAAGGTATGTCACCTTGATGCCTAAGTTTAGTTCAGTATGTAGCCAAGCAGTCTGTCTCTTTTCTCTCTTCCCCTCCCGCTCAATCCGCCATCTTCAGCACACAGCCCAGAACGTCTCCACCGAGGACCCACTCACTTCAGCGTCAAGTCTTTCTTGTATTTGATCACAAACGAAGAGCCCTGCCAATGAGAAGCAGAACGGGAGTCAGGCGGAGAGGCGCGGCGAGGCTTTAGAGGAGGAACACTAGAGCTAGAACTAGTTTTATACAAGGCAGAGCTGTGCCTAGGTCAGCACGGACCGTCCATTACCATCAGCACCTCAGTGTTCAGGAAGGAGGAAAAACAAAGATATTGTTTCAAATGGAGTCGCCATAGAGCTGTGAGTGGGGATTGACTTCTCTCTGCGGAAAGTCAAAACGTGCTCACAGTCTAGTGGTGACTTCATCTTATTTCTTCACTGTGTATCTGCGGGAAAGATATTGTGTCTTGTCACTGAGCAGCACTTTCACCACTGTGCCTTCAGCATCATCGTTAGTCATAATCATAACGGAAAAAAAAAAAATTAAAATCTGTGACGTAGTTAAAGGTCTGTCCTGACATTCAAAAGCAGTTAGAATAGTAGAATAATAGAAATGAATACTTATTACTTAGTAATTCGGCTGTTGTCATTGTTCCTTAAAGTTTTTGTAAAGTTTTCTTTGTTCAATTTAAATCAATTATTTCTTTCAATTTATTTTCATTCACTTTCTCTGGAGGCCATTTGTCCTCCACACGCACATGGACTCGCTTTCCAATTAGTGAGTACATTGGACTATGAAGTTCAAAGTGGTGAAAGTGCTGCACGGTCCTCTAGGCTTTTGGAGAGAGAGAGTTGAGAGTTACAGGTGAGAGCTGCTGTGGAGTCAGGCAGAGTGGGGCGGCGACAGAGAGCACTCGTGATTCTATCACTAAACACCAAAGCACAACCAAGGAGTCAATTACTTTTACTTACACAGATACCACTGCACTCACTCACTGCAGAGCTTACTTCTTCTTCCCGCCTAATGACATATTTTCAGTTTTTTTCTTCTGTGCCTCATTGAACAAAAGACACACCTTTATGTTAGCAAGCTGTTTGATGCATATGTTATGCATCTGTGTCCGTGTGTGTGTGTGTGTGTGTGTGTGTATGTGCACTGAGAATCATATTGCATAACTGATAACTAAAGGATGCATGGATTATTGCCATTACTTAAACCCCTTAGTTTTGTTTTTGCATGTGCCCATCCCCCAGGTTGACATGTCCTCACAGGCAAATTGGCATGTTTGCAACCATAAAAAAAAAGTGTCCCTTTCACTTTGTTAGCTGCATGTGTGTGCAGGCTCAAACCAGTTTTATTCCCAGGCTTGTTCAACGCGTCCCCCGAGGTCACAACATGACATTTTCACTGTTTCCCTGTCTGATTGTTGACACAGAAATCACAATAACAACGCTATTATGATACTATGACAAGAATGTCTCTCAGTTTTCGGTTAGGAGAATGTGTAACATTATATCAAATTAAAATTTAGTTTTTTGGCAGAGATTTAGTGATCATGTTCATTTGTAGATTTATGGATTTTGTTCATGTATATATATTTTATAAGATAATCTTTTTCTAGAAACATGCTTGAAATTCAGGTGGTTGCATTAAGGGGTTTATGATAGAAAGTATATAAATAAAACTGAACCCAGCTACTCTCAAACCCTAAACCACTGACAGACAGACAGACAGACAGACAGATAGATAGATAGATAGATAGCTAGATAGATAGATAGATAGATAGATAGATAGATAGATAGATAGATAGATAGATAGATAGATAGATAGATAGATAGATAGGTAGGTAGATAGATAGATAGATGGATATAATTGGTTCTACCTCTGTCATGGCATCATCGATCTGTTTCAGCTCCTCATAGTGATCACGGGAGTCTCTCAGAGGCTGAACCATGATCTCCTCAATCTGAGGGAAAAGCTGTTGGGGAGAAAAAAGACACACTATCATCACTGCCACTGTTAATCAAAGTCGGAATGTTGAAACAGAAATGTGTTTTTTTTTAAAGTGCTCCACCTTCATGACAGTCTCAAACATTGGAATAAGGACAAACTTGATGAAGCCAATTTGAGCAGTGGGCTTGGTGACTTTGTCTCTGTCCATGAACGGAGCTACTGGAAGACCCTCTGACTTCTCCCTGTCACTCTGGAAAGCACAGATATGGGAATATATTTATTTATTTTTGGCAATGTACTCTTTTCCTGAGAGCTGACAGCATGAGATTAGGGATGCAGGTGTAA
Organism: Trinectes maculatus; assembly: GCA_016785345.1. Lineage (NCBI taxonomy): Eukaryota > Metazoa > Chordata > Actinopteri > Pleuronectiformes > Achiridae > Trinectes > Trinectes maculatus. The sequence goes on from JAFBJQ010000692.1 coordinate 325,759, forward strand.
ACAGGAAGTCTTTCGTTGGAGGTCACCTGCATGAAGTACTCCTCCAGTAGACAGTCCACCCATGGCTCAGCGACCTCGGTTGGCCTCACTTCATTGGAAATGTCACAGCACTTGATCAAGACCATCTTCAGCTGAAAAGACAAACGAGGACAAAGAAGCCTATTCATTATTACAGTGACACACACACAGGTCTGTCTGACAAAGTCTACCATGATTGTGTGACCACTTATCCCGTTACACTAATACAACCCATTTGCCCGCGTGCTTTGTGGTAAGCTCTTGTACGGACAGCACAGTTAACAGCTGACATACGCACACATGTCACATGCTCCTCGTTGGTGAAGTCAAAGTTGTCGACTTTTTGCTTGAAGGAGTCTAGTATCTCGCCATGTCTGGCCATGTCAGTGGCCAGAATGAGGGTGATGATTGCCTGGAGAGAACAAAAAGCTTAAGATGAGAACTTAAAATCAAAATAGTGTTCAAATTGTCATAAACATGACGGTGCGTTTCACCTGGCGAATCTGTTTGAATGCCTCAGGGTCCACGTTTGCAAAGATGTTGCACTCGGGTAGAGAAAGGATCTGGAAGGCCACGGCACAGTGATGGTTCTCCAGCGGAGAGATGTCGTTGTAGCGCACGGCTAGCTCTGTGCGGGCATTGATTTGATACCTTATAAACGGATGACAGGTGAGGGATGTTTAGAGTTTCCTCCAAATATGCAACAAAAATGCAAATGTGCTCATGTTTCCATCAACTCCGGCTGAAAACACGATTATCTGCACCAGTGTGTTTTCATACCAGAAATCTCCCCACACTGAACACGTCTCACAGTTCATTGACAGTGTTGTGCACAGGGATGTCAAAACAAAAAGGGGGTCAACAGTCATCTGCACTGTTGGATCTGTAAACATCCCCGCGGTCGGCGTAGTGAGGCTTACGTGTTGTTGTAGCCGGGGTGGTCCAAGTCGTGACACACTGCAGCTGTCATTAAAATGCCCATATCAGTGAGAGTCATCTTCTCCTGGTCAACAGTGTGGAAGAACAGTGTTATCATAAAATGCTAAATGTCCGGTCTGGAAATGTACTTGTCGGTATGTAAAACACAGATTAACCTGTATTCAAAAATAAGTCTTAAAATATATTATGGTTTGTGATTGTGATTTTTGTAAATATGCACGTTAAATAGTGGATACATGTCTTGAACGTTACCTGGAGGTTGCAGAGGTGAATCATGCCATACATCATCTGGCTGACGCAGAAGCAGTGACGGAAGTTGTGAAAGGGGTTGTTGCGGTAATTCTCCTGGATTGCCAACTATAAAACAGAGGATTATTAATCATCTACCTTTTGGACAGTTGTTTTTCTAATCTGTGTCACAACACTTCTGTTGCTGTCCCTTTACCAGCCAGCGTTTGAGAGTGATGGGGTTCATGTTGAATTCCTTCACCAGGCCCAGGTCATGGTACATGTACTCGAGACAGCTCAGCATCTGCAGCAACAAAAGAGGAAAGGAGGGGGGATGGGTCACCCGGGTGACCCGGATTGAAAACAGCTGAGAGAGTGTCGAAATCAACAAACCTCGTTGTGCTCCCAGTGCCAGACATCAAACGTGGGTTTCTTCAGTGCCTCGACAGTCTCCTGAGACAGTGTGTACTGGGAATGCCAAAAAATTTAATAATTAAATAAAAAAAAGCTTTAAATAATTAGAAGTAGGGAAGACAGGATCATTAGAAGACGACATACCTTTGGGTAATTGGGGACGTCTCGTCTGGGGGTGACCTTCTTCCCATCGTCAAAGTTGTATTTGCACGGACAATTTACTCTGGTGTGGTTAGAGGGGAGAAAATGAGAGGTTTTATTTAAGTTTGATATTACTTTTGTAATGAAGTCTCTGTGGATGTAGTAACGGAGCGCAGAGATCTTATTCATCTCACCTGCCACCACCTCTCGAAGTCATCTCGTCTCGCAGCTTCTTCAGATCGTTTTTGCACTTCTCAATCTCCACCACTTTCAAGCCCTCCACTGAAAAACAAACAAAAAAAAAAAACAACAACGAGAGTGATCTTTAAACAGTGGTTTCCTGCAAGATCTTTTCAGACACACTCTGTGAAATATACCACTCACGTTCCACTCTCTTCTCCAGCATGGCTAATCTGTTGGTGACCTCGGTCTTCAACTCATTGATGCGAAAGGCTCTGTAAAAGAAACGCAAATCATCTCCCACATCACATGTCAAAATTTGACCAAGATGGAACCTAAGCAGTAAATGACAAGGTTGAAAGAACGTGACTTCAACCTTCAACCAAACTGGTTTCAGCACATATAAACCAGGTACGTGGGAGTCATGTGTTAGGGTTGGGACGGGCAGGACTTAGCCATAACAAAAACAACTGCTGTGTTACCTGCTGAACTGCTCGGCCACTTGGGACAGCACGTTCTGAAACATGTCCTCCTTCTCTGCAGACATAAAGACAATCCTGATCAGTCACTGAGACAGCAGACTCTGCTGTTGCAGGACTGGATGTGTTAGTGAGCATGTCAGAGACAACACGGGCAGTTTACCTCCAAGCTGACTCGTAGATAGAGGGACAACTTTGTACAAGGTGCTGCAAGGAAATCAAAAGCGCAATTGTTATTCCAAAAGTGAACTTTTATGTGATTGTCATGCAAATACAATCACAATGTGGGTATGTTACTTTGGAGAATTGGTGGGCATGGTGGGATCTATGGAGACCAAGGCACCTTCTGGATCCACCATCATGATGGCAGTGTTCCTGCCACGAGAGCATGAGAGGAGACGTGAGAGAAGAAGCGTTTTTACGTTTTAGCAGACGCTTTTTATTCAAGTACTTTCATACAAGGTAACATAAAACAAACTAAAACAAACAACCATTACACAATAATGTTAAACAACTATAAAAGACTGCCCCGGAAAAGACAGATGACGACAACATCTCGCCGCTGTCCTCGATCACCATCTGCTTACAGACTATTACATACAAGTGTTCCCTCACCGCCAGACTCCGCTTGACCTTATGGAGCTTCTCAACATGCGTCTATTTTCCCTGAAGGAGCCTCTTGCATGAAATGGTGAAACACCCACGGGTAACCAACAACAAGCCCGGCTGTCTTTGGCTCAACCCGTGTGTGAAAAAAAACATGACCTGGATAACGCCGCAGACCAACCTGGGAATGTTCGACGAGGAACACAGGAGCTCCTTGATGTCACATGGACTGCAGTGCCGGCTGAACACCACCTGCGAGGTACACACTGCTTTGTTAAACTGCACATATGATGACAATGACAATGACTTTTTTTTTTTTATTTGATTTATTTTTGGGGGCACAGTGTTATGTGCTGGTTAGTATTATTTACTTTTGTGTCACACGGTACTGAGAAAACCTTTTCTGCGTACCCACAAATCTAACACAGTGCGATCTGTGTCCGCCTGGTTTCCACCTGCACACAGCTGCACACAAACAGCTGCTGTGGCTTCCACATAAGGCCTCAGTGTTCTGACAGGATAGCAAGGTGATCAGATTTCATGTGTGTGTGTGTGTGTGTTTTTTTTCTGGAGTCACATGGGAGTGCAACGTTAAGAGGTGGGTTGTTTTATGGTTGAATTAGAGAGAGAGAGAGATCAAGAGGGGAAAAAAGAAAAGGACGAAAATGGAAATTCGTCGATGTCTGTCAGGGCGAAAATAAATCACCCTGTTTCACGAGGCTCCATCCAGTGGGATTATGGGGAAGCGCGGGTGCATGTACCTGGAGCTAAAACGGCGAGCAGGTGTAGCAGACAAACATTCAGGCTCAGGCTGGACGCTTTGCGCTCTTGAACAGACATGTGTCATCACCAGCTCTCTACTTGAAGTACTCAATCATGTCACCGGAACAACAAGTGTTTTCATTCATTTCATTTGGATTCATCTCCGTGCGGTTAGAACACTTTGAACATGAAGCCTGAACGCACCACGATTTGAAAACGTTGATGTGTTGTCGATAATGGTTAAAAAGCTGAAACTATGTACGTATTGCTCTCTCCACATTTTCACCTGGCTGTATTTTCTGATTTGTTGCTTAATTGCAGCTTACGCAGATTTATGGAGGAGCTCATGAAGAGAAATCCATGATTTCATTCATACCCCAGAGGTGTAAGGCAGAGAAAAAACTGGTGCGTAAGCTGCTAATAACAGGTGTTTGTTCCTGTCAGTAACACCTGTAACGCAAACTGCACCGCACCGCTGTCTAATTTTAGCTCCTCCTCAGGTGGGTCAGTCCTCAGGGGACACTTCCTATGTGAGGCGAGAAGGTGAATTAAACAATTAAAGTATTTAATTACTGTAGTTCATGATGTTTGATGTTGCTTTTTTTTAAATAAGCTACTCTGAGCGGTGTATTAAAATAACAAAATCATTTAGACTAAATAAGTACAAACACCCCCAAAGCAAACCATTCATATAACTTTTTGTATTTGTATATAGGTTAATATTAATCAACATGCAAACACATTTCTGCATTAAGTAAATGCTCTATGACTTGAATAGTCTAAGTATTTAAAAACGTCTGTAAATATATTTTTACAGAAAGTATAACTTATCCCTTTATACAGATAACACCTCTACACATTAAATTCTTATTTCATTTTCAATCAATAATGAAACTACATTTAATAATGCAAGCGTTTTTGTTTCATTTCTATACAAACAATTAACTGTTTGGTCAGCAGACATCTCACCTTACACCTAAAACGAGTCGGTGTTGCAACAAAAAAGAACCACAAATGAACGCATTTCCACAAATTAACTGGACCTACCTTTTGCACCTTGCCATCCACATCCAGGTAAATGGTTTTGGGGGCATAGGAGGAGGAGCTGGAGCCCATGTTGACCTCCCTCTCCTCTCTTACACACCCGTAGAAATTGTGGTTTGGGTCGCTGACAGTCGAACCTGAACAGCAAACAAACAAGCTCGTCTCTGGGGGCAAACAACAAGGACACACATTTTTAGGTGCATTCGCGTAGCTGCAGCTCTGTGCAATGCCTGATAAGAAAATGTAACCGCAAATAGATGAATAAAATAAAATAATATTAATTCTATGGTTTGTTGTTGCAGATCTGCAGCTAAAAATAATAAGAAAAAAAAACAACAAAAAATACAGGGTACAGTTGCAAACCGTTAATTATCAATAAACTGGTTGTTTACATATATCACGTATATCACTTTCAATGATCCTCGGCCAACGTAGTAAACATAGTAAAACACACTTATAGACAAATTTTTAAAATATATATATATTGTTCATATTTTTTTTTGTTTTTTTTTTAAAAAAAGGCTGTCTTGTTAATTAATAGAACACAAGAGCAAATCTGTTCAACTCACAGTGTCAGCGATGCGGCTTCCCCTGTGGAGGCTGGAGGTAATGTCCCAGGTGCTCAGGATGCAGCTGACTCACATGCAGACACAAATGCACATATGCAACGCTGAAGAGGGAGGGAGAGAGAGAGAGAGAGAGAGAGAGAGAGGGGAAGAGGCTCTGACTTGAGGAAGGCTATGTGTAAGGGAGACAGTGGGGTATGGAGTTCTACCAATATAACAGGCACTCTTACCGGTTGCCTGGGTACTGTTACTATGGAAAATAAAAACAACCCTATCATCTTAAGTGGTGCATGGTTTTTTACCTGTGCTGGTCGCAGATGTCTCATCTACATGGATTGATTCCTAGTATCTAATAGAAAAAAAAACACATATACGCGCATTCACAGCTGTGAATGGTTTATCAAACAGCGAACAAAGCCGTAACTTTTTTATAACCTGCTATCAGATTGAAAACCTTGCTATAGAATCACATTATGCCCGCGTTAAACTGAGAGCTGCATGTATTATTTGTTCTGCGAGGCAGACGGGGCACAAACAAAACACTGATTAGAGCACTCAGCTTCACCTGGAAAATTATATCTTATCAGGGAGACTCCACTTCTGAACAAGGGGGAGCCTGAGTGGTTGGGATCTTTAGCGATCAGCCTGATCTGCTGCGTTTCTCATTTGTATGCATGTATATGGTATCTGTAAAAGTGTGTTTATTCAGCATGTACTTGTTTCTGTTTTCTATCTACTCCTGTGTGTGTGTGTGTGTGTGTGTGTGTGCGCGTGGGTGTGTTTGAGACTACACAGTCCACTCATCCACTCCAGTGCTGAGAACAGGTCGAGCAGATGGTTTGGTCAGATGAGTTTAGCAGAGCGCTTGAAACGATTTCAGTGCATTTTTATTTTTAGCACCCATTTTTTTGATTGAGCAAGGACCGTTACACAAATATATGTCAGAACACATGTTCTTCTTGCATGTGCTGTAGCATGTTTCAGATACGGTCAAAGATAAAGTCTGGAACCCAAGTTGGTTCTACAATTGTACACTTACTATGTATTATAATAATAATGACGAAAATAACAACAAAAACAATAATTATAATTATAATTATAATGATAATTATAATAATAAACTCTATAGCCTACATAAATACAAAATTCAGCAAAACTAAATGAGACATACTTGCAAAATAAAATAAAAAAGTAAAAGTTTCTCTGGAATAGCACCTGCTGATGCTACCTTAAGTGAATATAATACATAAAAATTGGTAAATAAGTTGATTTTTTAAAAATACATTTTAAACCCTTGCACAAAGCTAAAATAGGATAATAAGCTGTAAAACCCCCTCCGTTCTTCCTCTCGTCATTGACCTAACTGGGACCAAAGCCAGTGCACTAATGTGGAATTACCTGTTATGGACCACTGGCTTGTACTGGTCTAGACACAAAGAGCCAGACTAAGAGCTTTCCAACAATATAGCCACCCTCCCCTGTAGGGAACCCCACATTAACAGGCTTGTGTGCACAAGGACATCAGTGAGAAGGAGGAGGAGGAGGGCATTAATTAGCATTATACATAATTCTGTTCAACTCATACATGACGCTTATTGCAGCTACACATACACACAGAGATGTGATGCTGCTGCTCCCCAGAGTCTGACTAATGCCTGGGCTCCATGCTGGAGGAGAGGTAAAACACCATGTGTTAGACTTATGCTGAATACACAAACTGTGAGATGAGAATAAACTAAAAGCATCAGCCACGCTCAATAACAAAGGCCATCTTTCATTATCGGAGGACAGTTCGTTTCCGATATACCGCACACCACAAGTGATTATGCACACGTCTGTGAGCCTGCTTGCTCGGGCTGCGTAACCGCCGCGCCTCAATCGTATGCCTGAATCTGATCATCAAGGACCACAAAGCTCCCGCAGCCCACATCAAAACAGACATTGCTTATGCAATCTCAAGATCGGATCACACCTTCAGTACTGGAAGACACGTTTCTGGGATAAAAGCAATACATCATGCAGATTTTCATGACAAAGGATGCCCAGCTGGTCGTATGAGGTGAGCACATTATCCTGATAATACTTCCACACCAGGTCACCCTGTCTGTGTGTGTGTGTGTGCATATATTAGTTTACAGTACCTCACACCAGACTAATGAATCTTTTATCTTTTCTTATTCCATGATGCCTGACATGACGTCTAGATGCAGTTGCTATATTTTCAGGTACACTTTGCCCATAAATAATCTCCTCACATAAAGTCATTTGGAGGAGACATGATTGAGCTGATTACCTCCATTCACCCAGGCCTCACGTCTCTGAGTGCATGCAACAGTCTAATTTAGACGTCAATTTGCTCCGTATTTATTTTGTGCGTGTAACGTCATTTGGATTACATAAAGATTCAAGTATAACGGTGTGTTTGCCACAGATTGATCCTCACTGACCTTCTGATGTCAAGTAGTTGATGAGTAAGGCCCCAATCAAGCAGGAGTCAGCTTTTAGCTTTAGTCAGAGGCACTGTCATTCGATGACCACCTGTTCCTATGTACTGTATGTTGCCAGTGGGTAAACATAAGGGACCATCACACAAACCCAAGCATAAAACATCACCCATCAACATATACCTTAAAATATATACACTTCTTGTGCCAACAGCCACACTCAATGGAAAATGGTAAATACACATTTAGAAACATCAATGTGAATGTAAATCTCTCTCTTTGGTACACTTGCCTGCCATGCAATTCAGGAAATGTGTGGGTGACATCTAGTGGACAAGGCAGAAACTGAGCTGACACTCAAGGATAGTGACAAATTTTTGTTATCATGACTCAGCTATATCGTCTGCCTAATGGTGATGATGGACAAAATAAAATACTTAATACAAAATTCACAAACTTGAAATTTATTGGAATAGTTTTATTTCCTTAGGTTACACAATGCCCTAATGTAGAATAAGGATACGACTTGTAGTTTAATTCTTAGAACAATAGAACACAACAACCCCCTCAAAACAATTAAATTACATATGTACAGGCACAGTGACGTTTATAATGCAACAGTATATACCAGAACTGCACATTCTGTCACTCTCGCCTACTCTGTCTCAGCAGCATGATATATTACATGCTGTTTGAAAGAATAGAATTTCACTATCAAAGGGACATCATCATGAACATCTACAGACACTGTGGAAGCCCTTAAGAACTCCATGATAAATAATGGAATATAAAGATAAAAGTTAGCTGTAAGGAATCTCATCTCTTATCAAGGTGCAGCCAATCCTTTATCCCTTATTATACTCTGAATGCGACAGAACAACAACCTATACATGTACTTTACATGTCATAGAATAAAAGCACCCTAAGGAACACACAGTCGTCATTGTGGTGATGGACATTGGGTCTGATCGCTGTTCTCTGAACACTCTGCCACAGGAAGGTGACTGGCTGGGATGCCCACTGGGGGGCGGACCTTTCGTATGGGGCTGAAACTGCGTGGGGATTGTTGGGGAGAGTGAGCGGGGGAGCGTATGGGGCGAAATGGGGGGCCGGGAAGCGGCTGTGGGAGTGGTTGTGCCAGTGGTGAGGGGCTACGGGGGTACCTGCGAGGGGCAGACCAGATGGGCCGCTCAGTTCTGTTGGAGGAGGGGGGCAGGGCTGGAGCATAGGTAGCAGGGCTACTCATCTCTGACTGACTGACAGCATGAGCGGAACATTCTTCCAAACGTTCCAGTGTCTCCTGAAAGAAAACAAACATGCATGTGATACATACATTCATGGTCCCCAGAGGTTAAATCCTGTCAACTGTTGACAGTGGTGGCTTTGAGTTATACATAGTATATATACACACACACAACGTTCCAAAGTATCATGCAAATGATATTTTTCTGTCGGAATTTCCAAAGCCATCAATGCAAATGACAGGCAGTGATCCTCTTGGGGTTCCCAGGTTCCCAGAATACCTGTTTGCTGCTTTGTAATGACATTTTAGCAGATGTCCTCTAAATCCGACAAATTTGTCTGGCAGAAACCTTTATCTGCACAAACCCTTGTCTGTGGTCGGAACCTGTGGAAGCCCTGCTTAATGATGTGGAGTTTTCCTTTAATTGGGCTCACCTGGCAAACTAATCATCACAGGTGTCTGAGACTGATTTCAGTGATCCAAAGAGACACAATGCCATCCATGAGTTTAATTGAAAAACAAAAAACAATTTGAAAAACTTCAATCCAATTTGCGTAATAATTTGGAACGCAGTGTAGTCATAATAGTTTTGACAACTATGGTATCAGCACATCCCCCCCCCCCCCCCCAACACTCAATGTCCATAGAAATTAAGCCGAATGGTTTTAGAGAATAGCCTACCAGGTTAAATTAGGACAACAAATGTGAATGGACTTGAACTTTACTCTATTTGTATCTAATTACTCATAAACCACAGAGATTGTCATCAGCCTCGGTTGTTGTGTTCAGTGCAGGTGTGGCAGCATGGCTGAATCTGGCAGTGTCTCACTGACACAGGTACGTTGGGAGGGAGGGCAGTGACTCACGTCTTCATTGAGAACGTAAAGAGGCATGGGACTCCTGCGATCCAGTGTAGCTGGTTTAGGAACAACATCAACTGCCAACAAACACATGCATTTTAGATACACGTGCGAATCAAGTGTTGGATGCCAGTGGTTGTGGAGTGTAAAAATATATGTGTATATTATAAAGAGACATATGGAGGAAGCACTGTTGCTGTTGCTCACCATCGTGGCCGTTTTCACTCGGCTCCACATAGACTGGAGCTCTTTGAGGGACAGGTCGATGTTTCTTTCTGCAGCGAGAAAGAAAAAAAAAACATTCAAACCCACTTCACCCAAAACCTGCAGGTCACTGTGTTGCACAAGTTTCTACTCATATTCAGAGTGAGAGAACATGGCGATTCATTATCGAGCTACTTTGGATTCTCGTCACATCAAAGCCAATGGGAGAGAAGGAGGGAGCGGGGGGAGAGACGGGAAGGAGGGGAGGGAAAGAGAGAGGGAGAGAAGAGGGGAAAGAAGAAAGGGTTGCTCTCACTTGGAAGGTTTCCAACAGGCACACACTGTCACCAGGGTGATTAGGAGGAATATGCCCCCGGTGGACAGGATGATGTATAGCGAGCTCCGTCCTGAACCAGAGTAAGACAGAGAGGTGTGTAAGGTCAAAAAGAAAGAAAGAAAGAAAGAAAGAAAGAAAGAAAGAAAGAAAGAAAGAAAGGTTTGTATCTTACTGTACATGTATATTGTATTCAAAGCATTTATCATCCTAGAGTTTTGTAAGGTGAGACTCTTCATGCAGCACATCACTGTACGGCAATAATGAAGTCAGGATTACTAAGGTCCACTCATGCAAAGTACCCCCCCCCCCTCGCCATTGCTCTCAGCCTGACACACTGGCGCCCAGGAGCAGCCGCTCTGAGCCAGCTCTGCTGCACTCACAGCCTGGAACTGTCCCGCTGTAAACCACATTGTTAGCAAGGCAGCCATTCGTACTTGTGTGTTGATCAGCACGAGATGGTAATTGCTTGTACGAGCTGAAATATGTCTGCAGATTTCCTTTTTTTTTTTAAAATAATAGTGACTAGCAATTTTGGAATAAATAGATAATCACAAATTAATGTGCAGTTTTGGAGTACTTGCACTCAAGTACCATTTCATGCTGCTTTATATTTTACACTGCTTTAGTTTTCAGTTTTTTTTTAATTTTCTTAGTCGTTATTGTAAAAGTGTAGAACTCGGGGCCCTGCCCGACTAACACGCCACCTACTGTAGACAGTGAGCTTGACAGGTACGCTCTTCATGCTGCTGATGGGGTTCTCCACCGTGCAGGCGTAAATGTCATCGTCCGACATCTGCACACGCGTGATGGTCAACACCTTTTGGTCATGCGAAAGCAGCAGGCGCGAGTCATTGGTCAGCACCTTGCCGCCCTTCAGCCAGCTGTAGATGGGCTTTGTGCCGTTATCGTGGGAACAGTGCAGGTTGAAGGACTCACTGTACTCCAGGACAGATGAGGCTATCATCTGGATATAAGGCTTGGACACGGGAACTGAGGACGACATGGCAGAGAGAGGCAGAGAGGGGGCTTGAGACTGGAATACAAAATATGACTGGTTGATCTCTGCGTGAGAAATGGAAATAAAGTTCTCTAAGAGAAAGGCGATGCTGCATACCATCCACAGTGAGCTCGATGTCGTGCTCCCCGGTGAAGCTGTCATCCGTGATGGAGATCTCCACTTCGTACGCCCCTTCATCTGAGAGCTGCAGGTTGTGTAGCAGCAGGGAACCGTTCTCCAGCACCAGGATACGGTTGCGGTACTCCGGCCTCAGGTTTCCTATGATGTCTGTTCCAATGGACTGCACAACGGTGATGGGTTTTTCTTTGCTCCTCTTAAGCTGCCACTTGATGACCGGCTTGTCGGAGCTGCTGCTGGAGTAGCTGACGGACAGCAGGGCCTCTTTGCCCACCGTGCCCCGCACCACCTGGGTTCGGCTGGTCACGTTCACCCCTGACCCCTCACCTGGAGAAAACGCACAGACACAGCGCTGACGTCGCAAACTGGGGAACCACAGAGTGGAATACAAAGTATGGCGCTGAGTTGCTGTAGAAACAGTCACCATGCTGCATTTGATGCTCTGTCACACTGAAAACAATAGAGGACTCATGCAAACACACACTAATTAGTGCTAATGAATGAATACTATTACAACCAGTAGGAACTGAAAGGGAATTCAGAGCAGTGAAGTGGCCCGCAAATAACTAATCCCATTTCCTTTAGCACAGTGTTCCGTTTATCTTCAAAATTCCTCTCTGTTACCATTTTTTCACAGCTACGTCTATTGTGGCTGAAATTATTGGATAAATACTGAATTTGGTTGCTGCTGCTTTTTGTGCCAACTCCTCATTGCAAACAACTTTGCATAACATCTCATTTACTTTGCTTTGTTTTAGACTATGTGAAAATGATTATTGACAGAAATGGATTGGAACAATGGATTTCATGGGTTTGGTATGTTTTCATATACATATACATATACATATACATATACATATACATATACATATACATTTTCTTTTTATCTTGATGCTTTTAGAAAGATCATTTGTTCTGCAGGCCTTTATCCACTGATGGCCTAATGGCCTCGAACAGCCATCAGTGAGCTTATGCTGTGCAGCTGTGCAACAAACACGTGCACATGCGGCTGTGCGTTTTCACTGGTCCACAATCTCTGGTCCTGTCCAGATCACTAGTTTCAGAACACTCTCCCCAGGAACACCCCTCCCTGCCCCCAATGACCCGCCGCTGCGAACAAGTGAAAAACAAATTTTGATTTGTGCTCCCCAGTTATCCTTCGCCTTCCTCAGGGGTACGAGGATAAGGTATTAACTGTGAGCCACATTTCATCCTTTATGGAGGAGCCCCGTCTTGGAAACCAAACACAGCAAATCTATTATGCTCACAGTGGAGGGTCCTATAACTCAGCTGCAGATGGACACGTGGAGGTCCAAGCGTTGGCTTGCAGGCCTGTGAGGGGGGATCCTACTGTTAGGAGAGAGAGAGATAGAGCAGTAGAGATAGCGAAAGAGAGAGAGATTGAGAGAGAGAGAGAGAGAGAGAGAGAGAGACGCTGCACTGTTCACTATTCTTTGCAGTGAGGCAGTTAGCAGGGCATCGCCTCATTGCCGTGGTAACCATTTGGTCCGCCTGACAGGGGTTGCCAAGGCAATGAGACAAAGGGCACGATTGTTAAAACTCGTTTCCTCCACTGAAAAGAGTGAGAGAGGGTTAGAGAGGGAGAGAAAGAGGGAGAGAGAGAGAAACTCTTTGTCACTGGTGAAGCTGGAGATAGACACAGGATCCAGTGATTCTACCATAACTGACCCGTTTGGGCCAAACCCGGACCCCTTGTACAGAAAGAGGAAAATCAAATCTCACATTTTCAAACAGAAATGGCTGGACAGTGTTAAACTCTTGAATCCCTCGCTTTGTCACGCCACCGCACACACAACAACAACAAAAGCAGGCCCTGCCCCATTCGACAGCTCCACACACAACTTTATGCAACCGCATTTAATTTGCACATCCCCTCCTCACGCACCTACAATAGCCACTCCAGACCCCTGTGAGCATTTTATTGGGGCCCGACGCATGAGAGAATCTACAGAGCTGCACAGGGTCAAGAAAACACATCTCCAACAAAACTAACCTGGATTAACTTTACTTCCAAAACACAGCCGGTGTAGGTTTTGGTATTTAAATTGACACTAAGAGGGTAAATAATTTTCAAACATGCTGGTTTAAATAATAATTAGTTAATCCACTTGTTTGTTCGTCAGTGAAACACATCTTAAAAGTCTCTTTATCCTTTATAAGGTCTCGGATAGGAGGAAGAAGTGTGTGGACTCACCTGCGAGGAGGAGAAGGAGGAGGCCAAACAGCCTCAGCAGTGCAGGAATGTCAGTGAACGTGTCACTTGTAGAGGAGGTCTTCCTCTCCACCTTCATCTTGTGTCCTGGGCAGAGACTTTCTCACACTTTGTGAGCATGGTTTATCCACCCTGGGCACGTCTCTCTCCCCTGCCTGCCTGCCTGCCTGCCTGCCTGCCTGCCTGCCTGCCTGCCTGCCTGCAGCACTGGCCTCCGCCTGGTCACACTGAGCCCCTCACAGCACCCCAGTCACAGCCAACAACAGCCAACTGTGCATGTGTGTGTGGCTGTGTGTGTATGTGACACAGACCACTCCGCACTGCCCTTTCACACAGCAGTGGCAGGGGAATAGTGTTTGTATTTTTATTATATATACATATATATTAAAAAGTCTGTTGTTTTTCTTATTTCAAATATTTATTATTGTTATTAAGAATAAAAAAATGAGCACTGTCTTGTTTATGCCACCAGTCAAACACTGAAGAGTTGAACTTGGTTGTGAGTTGAGGTGATTTGTGAGAACCCCTGCTGGGTGGACCTTCGCTGTACTTCAGCCAGTGAGCTGCTGACAGAGGAATCCACTTGAATGTCTGACTCTGAAACTACTCGTTCCCCCCTCTCTTTGGCCCACTTCTGTAACATTGTCCCGGCGACCCTCTGGCCTGAAGCCCCTCTGTAAACCCACAGTTTGTCAACCCACACACTAACAAATACACAACCTGTCGGGTGCATGATTCATGGTTCTGTAATACCTGGCTCATGAGAGCTGCATGATAATAAAGGCAACGAAAAGATAAATGCCCTCAAAAAAGAATGATACCAATTTTGTCCTCTAGATGGTATAGGAGCTACACTGTGGCAGGTTACTACCAGCATCATTACTACTTATGTTTACAAATGATGTGACACAGTTTTAAGCTTTAGCTTCCAGTAATTTGAATAACAAAACAATTAGTGCAACACAGCTATTAAAAACAGGGAAATATCATAAAGGGAACATATGGGATGTTATATAAAATAAAAACAAGTCGTCCTAGAATAAAAACAATGTCTGAGAAGATATTTGTTACAATGTACTGCTTTGAATTATTTAAATAATTGCATCATCAGTGATTCTTTGAATGTTGGGGCATATGTTTTTAATGCAGGGATGAGTCATTTGCTTTATAGTGTATGAAAGCAGCCTTTTGTTGAGTCTTTACAGCAGTTTCACTGTCAACAGAGGGGAGTTTTGTGCGGTGGGAGCTTCAGGACTCTCTGTGGGAACAGCTGCTGTTGGACACCACTCTCCCAGGGCTCAGACTCTTATGTGGTCAGCCATCAAAGGCAAACCTCTCCCCTCCACCTCTGGCCTCCCTAAACGCCGCGCCTCCCCTCATCCTCTCACTTCCAACACGCTCTCCATCAAGAGGGACACTTTCCAGTCAGAAGAGACAGCACACAGACACACCGTGTGTCTCAGTCAGTGTGTGTGCATGACAGCAACCACATTCAGTTGCACGACAAACACGGTGCACGACCAGGATGCTCACATCCTTTGACTGGGACTCCTCCATTTTGCAGTCAGTGATAGATTTTGATAGTTTGTGCAGCTGTGGCAGATTTTTATCCCCTCACTATAGCAAAGTGTAGGGGGAAAAAAATGAAAAAGGCAGCAAGGCTGCAGGCATTACTACAGCAAAGCCTGCGCCCCCTGCTGTTGGCCCTGGCCTCTTCATCTCTAATTATTACCCAGGAGACTACAGGTTTTTTTTTTTTTCAACTGACAAGCTGTCTGAGAATGAAATCGAACCCGGGCCCTGAAATAGTCCACTTAGGCTTAAGACTCTATGAGAGGAAAGGACAGGAGTATTACTCTTCAGTGGGCTTAAGACCACCCAGTCTTTTATAAACACACTCACATGACTCACACGAGGATCTACAAAGACCCTGACTGACACCATTCTTAGGCTCATGGTTTGTATTTTGTTTTTTTTTCGTAAACATGTCTTTTCCCTCATTCTCAGAATTCAGTCTACAGCACCCAGTGGGTGTTGTGCTATGTTTGGAGGTGTGCAGCGTATTGATTGTTCGTCATTAAAGAGACAGGAGAACGTGGCCGTGGCACCTCTGGGACTGAGTAGGAGAAAAAAAATAAGAAGTAGAAGAAGACCACGTAAAACCTGTATAAACCCTGTAGAGGATGTGTGTGAGAGAGTGATGGAGGAGGAACGGCAGCCTGAGAAGGAAGTGCTTGGCAGAACCACTTAGAGCCAGACCCATGTTGGCTGTACTACCTCTACAGCTGGTGACAAAACTGAGAACCTGTGTGTGTGTGTGTGTGTGTGAGAGAGAGAGAGAGAATGAGTGACTTCAGTTGGATATGCTTACGGGTGAAAATGCATGTGCAGTGTGCGCTGTGTGCTGCGTGGCTCAGATGTGTGTGGGTGGACTGAGTGGGAGCAGGAGGAGACTGAAGAAGCTCCAGTCTGTTTCTCATAAAGTGAACAAGAGTTACTGAGCAAATGAAGCCAACACCATGACTCTTTTGAGATTTGAGCCTTATTGCACTGAAGATATTGCAAAACAGCTGACAGAGCTACGCGTCACTCTGCTCTGTGACGATAGGATGATTTACATATGGGCTTTCACTAGTGCACAGTTTAATTATTAAAAGTACCCTCCCTATTTCTAAATATTGCATAATTTTATGCTACGAATATAATGAAACAAATAGAAACAAATAAAAAAGCAGCAGAAACAAAACCAAGATTTTTTGATTTTTGGATGCTGCACTGTTTCAAGTTTAAAAACAGACACTTCACTGTGTATTTGATGTGGATTTATTAGTGTAATGCCATGACTCAACAGCAAAGTTCAACAAGGTACTATTCAATTAGCATTAAAGCATGAAAGCTCTGCAAACTCTGACAGTGGATTTTTTTCAAAACATAAATCTGTGAGTCAAACAAGTCAAACCTACCAACACAACAAGAGAGCATACTGAACCAGGGTCTTGTTAGGTAAAGCTGTAACAAATGCATCTGGATAAAGTGTAATTACTGCATGCTTATTGTTATTGGAAGATCAGATTTATAGAAAATGCTTTAACAGGAGGAAAGAGAACATACTTTTGACCATTAACCAAGGCAAGTGCAATCTTAGAATTAATAGAACACAGATAGCTACTTTTCTTTTGCTATTTTAGATTATTTTTAAAATAAGTTTATCTGCAAGTCAAATAAATAATGGTAGAGATACAAGCACGTCAGAAAAAAAAAACAGCAAAATCAGAGATATTTCAAGCCACATATTATGCAAAGTCTAACGCAGATGCATACAAATCTATACACAGAGGGTAGGAACGGATCCATCCAAGATAAGCCCTGTTTAGCATTTATGGGACATTCATTTTCACATTCACAGATCATCATCTAAAAACTAGCACACTACCAGAAGTTTCACAAGTACATGCAGTGAGTTGCAAATTCTGGGTCAAAGACATCCGTACTGATGAGTCTGCTGGAGAAGCAGAGGAGTGTTAAAGTTCACAAAATTCACATAACACACCCTCAAAACTGTTCATTTCCTACTGATAATTTGTGTTGAAAAAGAAAATGAATTCCGGGGGGACGGGGGGGGGGTTTAAAAGGTGTGTCTGAAAGCCAGACCAGTCAGATTAGGCCATTGGCAGCCATCTCCCGCAACCTTGCTTCCCCTTCTTCCTCGTCATCCAGGTCAGAACATGGGTGTCACTGCTCTGGCACAGATGTGGTATCGCTCTCTACTGCCCCCGATCCTCCTGTCGCTGGAGGGAGAAACAGGCCTTAAAAGTGCCGCAGTCCTCAAGGTGAAATACGGCGATACAGACACACACAATGTAATGTTGAGGGAAAAAACGCTTGACGAAAATGTTATATGTATCTGCTACGATTCATTTTCATGGAATCTCTCGATACAAAACATTCCGATCATAATTTTATCTGATGACATAACTGATGAGCTCAACACATACATTTCACTCTTGTGGAAAAGGGGTCTCCCCCACGGGGAGGGACTCGGAGTGCTCGGTTCCAGTCCGACAGGTCCATTAATTCTGCTCAGCCGTCTGAAGCATATGTACCTGAAGCACCTGGAGCTATAAATACATCTCCTACATAAGCATGCGAGGCAGCCAGCAAATGGGTTAGGGAGAATCAGTGACATAGATTCCTTGTCTCAGCCACACTCCCAAAGAAAATATATCTTTGTCTAACAGAAACATGGGAACTTTCATGGTCTGGGCATTGTATCTAAATTCTCCGAGAACCACTCCCCTCCACATGGTGTTGGTGGATCAGGTTTAAAAAGTAGATTTCTTCCAACTACTTGTGAACATGTTTTCCCTCGTGACTTATCAGTGCATCGAGACGCATGTCCATTTGCAACCGCTTCAACGGGAGAGTTAATTGACAGACATCTGATGGTGGAGACCTCATGAGGTGACTGAATGATGAGACTCAGCTGTGTGCGGCATTAATCACATGCGGTATATGAACAATAATGGGACCTAACTGGTGTAGTTAATTATGAATAGACTTTAAAAAGGCTTAATGTCTTCAAATTTTTACCACACTCATCTTTAAATGGGACACCTGTAAAAATGGCTAATGCGCTACCACAACGCTAACACAAAGATTGTCAAAACGTCAAACAATGATACTATATGTATACATATTTGCATTATACATAACATGTTTGCTATATTATTGAATATACAATAAAAAGACAGAAATATACCAAGTCTTAAAAGTTAAATATGCAACTTATGCTTCCCAACACTTACCTCACGACACCTACTGTGGCTACGGCTCCTGATGGGAGCCTCTGTTAGCATCCTTATAGTCACTAGCCATAATGCCCTCTTTAACGGGATTATGTGACCTGGTCTTAGCCCTCGTTCTACACCACTGACCTGCGTCCCCCTGGCTGCCGTTGAGCACATCCCCAGTGCTGCTCACCTCCTCCACTTCTGCTTTGTCCTCGGGCTTCATCTTCTTACGGGTCATGTGACCACGGAAGCCAGCCTGGATTTTGGCCGCAGCCCTGTTGGCCTCTGGGTCATCCAAGGGTATGTCCATGATGTCCTCCTCCTCCTGGGGCCGACTGCACTCCTCTTGCTAAGGGGGGGAAACAAAGTAGGGTTTTTTCACAGCAGGGTGGCATACGACATTAGCATTGACTTAATGTAGACTGTTCACTGTTTTTAAAGAAAGGAGTGTGTTTGTTGCAGAAAAGGTCACCTGGTCTTTCCTTTCTCCCAATTTCTATAGAATCTGTAATATACTGTTGGAGAAAACATGGCGGAGACACATTGTGTTGAGACGAGATACCGTAGGTGACTGGGTTTTTTTGTGTTTTTTAAGTAAACAATGGATGACAGTTCATTACTCAAAATAAACCAATGTGCTTTTTCAGTTACAAATTAAAGGCGGTGTAAAAGATTGCTGCAGGTTTGAGTAATTTATAACTAGTTATTCCAATCTGAATTAAACTGGGACTAGAGTTTAAAAAAAAGGTTAGACTTAAAATCATCTTTCAAGAAAAAAAAACTGCTTGCTCAGCAACCTTTGGCTGAAAATGATGACCCGGCAAAAAAAAATGCTACTGCAGCTCGTAAAGTGACTGAAAGTATGAAACCCGTTGTCCCAAAGGAAACACAGGGTGGGCAGGTGAGAACTTTCTGGCTTGTCATCCAGAGGCAGAGGAATAGCACACCGGCTGTCGACCAGTTATGTAAACACCAGTTCAATTTCTGTGACGAGCACATTTCAGCTACACCCTGAGCTCTGCTTATGGAAACAAACTGACAAAGAACAAGCCCACTGTCATACCACTACCACGGTGTGAGATGTTTCCAGTGAAACCCCTCCAGTGTGGGAGTGCGACCACCCACCTGTTCAGCCAGTACTCATTAGCCTCTGTGTCTGACTGCTCCGTGAGCAGCCACAACGCAGCTGCAGAGACGCAGGGCTGCTTTGCCCGATTACACAACTTCTCAGGGGGTTATTGTTTTCATTGCCTCAGGGTCCTAATGCTTAATATGGTAGAATGTTCTAATGCGCATCTCGTGTAATATTATTATGATGAAAATAGCTTAAAAACCTTTTTTTTTAAATAATGCACCAAGCAGTCGCTTCTTCGTAAATAAAAATCAAGCCACTGAGAGTCATGAGTAGCCAAATGATAAACATGCATGTATTTCAATACACCAGGTCCACCAGTAAAGGCCACTGGTAACTCATAAGTGGATCAAAATGCAACCGAGCATCTTTTCATAAAGTTAATCTGAAACTTTTACTCACGTTATGACAGTCCATGGCTCACACTCAGCGATGGCTTCAGTCTTCAGGTAAGCTGACCTAACCTGACTTGTGTCACTCAATTTGTCTCTGTGGACCAAGCAGAGCCCTCTTTGAACCAGTCTCCAGTACAATACAGATGCCTCGCTGGCTTTTCCTAACAATCGCTGTATGCTCAGGAACACCCGCTCACGCACAGAGTGAGAGAGGGAGAGAGAGAGAGAGAAACACTGAGTAACGCAGAGAAAGGGATGGAGAGGGAGGGAGCGAGAGAGACCTCCTACAAACATGCCAGCATGTGTTCCATCTTTTCAGTCTCATTAAGGTTGCTGACCTGCTGCGTTCACGTTACTGTTACCGTCCTTTCGCAGACAAGCACTGTGAAGTGAGCACAGCCTGAGGACTAAGGAAGAGTAACAGAAACACACTGAATAAACAGAGCGTTTCAGTTTGGAAGCAAATGAACATTATGCATGTACCTGGTCTACATGTTAATAAGGAATGACTACCGCGCGGACTCAGCATCACAAAAACACCAGCACTAGTTGCAGTGTTACAATAATAAACTCCATAAATAAAAACAGATGACCAACATAGAAATACTATGCACAAGCCAGATGGTCCTAAAACAATAATTGCTGACTTTCAAATTCTACTAATGGTGCGAAAATGAAAAAGTGAAAGCATCTTGGACGGCTTTACACTAGGAGGTGTTATAAATTTATTAGAGGGAGAGAGTGAGCTAACAGCCCTCTCCATCCTCCCGATCCCAGCTGGCATGGCCGCCCACACGCCTCTGCCAGCCTCAGAGACAAGACGGAGAGCGAGCGAAACAGAACATATCCATTTAGCTGACTTATCTTTCTGACATTAACACTCCCCTGCCGGTTTGCTAACCATCCAAACAATATGTTAACTTCTCCTAATTTCAGGAGGGTGACTTGCTACATCAGTCACTTTGTCGCTTTGTTTACACGGAGGACTGGTACCCACAGTAAATTAAACTTACTGTAATCAGTCATCACAGCTTAGTGCACTTTTATCAGCCACATCATGAATGTATATGACACAGAATTTAATCCACATAAGATGATTAGAGCACTAGAATTGTAATTAAGAGGCATAAAAATTCAATATTAGAGATTAGACATCTCAGATTAAGCATCTGAGATACTACAGCTAGGTCACCGTCAGAACAAATGACCTATATTCTGTACAGTTTTATGACATTTTTTGTTTGCGCAAAAATAAATTCTGCCACTAAGCATGTGAATACACAGCAGCACTGTATATAGCTGCACAAAACAGCTGCTTTACTGTTTACTTAGAAACAGCGCTTGACTTTGAATCTGCTATTAAAGGTACATTACTGATACAGATGGTGCCTAGCAACTACCGGCATCATTAATTCCATGACGACACTAGGAGAGCAGGATGGTGATGGGGTTGCCATGGTAACACTCTCAGTACCCCCTTCCTACACTGCCTCCATGAGTGTTTGGAGCCCTGTTAGTCCAGACAAATCAGATGGAGCTAACTGTGACAGCAGTAAAAACGTTAAAGGCCTAATTCTCAAGACAAATTGTTCGGTCTGTCTTTTACGATGATAAATGACTGAATCAGGTTTCAATCTGGAGAGACCGTGGTGGCTCCCAAGAGGAGCGTGTATCTGGCAGTAACAAAGCAACTGCATTACAGTTTTATGAGCAAGCGGCAGAGTAAAGGCCTCAAACAGCATCTTGAACACGACCCAATATGAACAATGAAAAAGAGAGTGGAACTATATCCTCTATAGAATTCAGTCATAACAATGTAGATTACAAACCTCTTGATCATGTTAAGAGTTTATCAGAGCAACTATTTTATATCAGCCAGAAAATGGACTATTTTGGAGATATATTCAATCATCTACCCTTGATGCAATTATGGGCTACCTGAGACTGGAGTGGGAAGACAGCCTGTAGAGACTGCAGCCTAGCTAAATACACATTTATATAACAACAACAAGAATACATACCCTCAGCCTGCTGACGGAATGAAGGAGGTCATGTGAGATGAAACTGGCTCATACATATATATGTATGTATACATATAATACATAACTCCAATAATAGCAATAAAAGATCATACAATAGAGATTTATTTCATTTTATATATATAAATACACACACACACACACACACACACTTTACCTTGTCAGTAGTCTTCTTCTCTCTGCTGTCCTTTTCAGACCCAGTTGGTGTTTCTTCTTCTTCTTGGTGGTCAGTGTTTGTCTCATCTGGAACACGAGTGTGGCTGACGCTCTCCTCCTCACACATTTCATCACTCTTCTCTTGGATCTCAGAGTAGACCTTTCCTTCTTCTGTCTCCTTCTCTGGTTCCTCTGATGTGACCTCCGTTTCTTCCACTGTATTGTCTGGCTCAGACTCTGCCGGTGTTCCCTGACGATCCTCTGATAGATATTGTGCTCTTGCGTCTATAGTCTCACTTTCTTGTGTGGGATGGTTTTCTGCATCACTATCATTAATGTCTTCATCCTTCATCTGATGATAACCGGTGTCCTCTTTGTCCTCTCCAACTGCGTCTGTCATCTCGTCTTCCTTCATGTCAGAGGCGTTTGACTTTGTCTCTTCCTCGGGATCCTCATCCTGGCACAGTGTGCCTTCTCTTATCATCTCCTCACCTTTACTTGTATGATCTGTTTCATCCTCAGCTTCAGTAATGATCTGATGGGATGCGGTAACATTTCTTGCACCTTCTCCCTTCTCATCATCATCATCATCATCAACATTATCATCATCATCACTGTCATTTAAATTAGAGTGCGTGGCAACCTTTTCTTTCATTATATCAGATGCCTCAAGCTGACTTTCCATTTCCTCCTCTTCAACGTTAAATTCTTTTTCTACTGCCTCTGTTTCAGGTTCATCGTGGTGTTGTGTACCAAACATAATTTGTTCAGTGGTCTCTGCAGTAACCTCCTTGGACTCTTCCTGCTGGTCTAATATGTTGTCTGTCTGTAACACATCCGCTGAACCCTCTACTTCTGTCTGTTTCTCCAAAACCTCAGTCATTTGCTGAACTTCTGGGACATCTTCAAAGCTAATCTCAACCAACGACTCATCCTTGGGTGTAGCATCAGTATCTGAGGTACCTTCAATTTGAGTTAAACTTTCATGTTTTTCCTCTGAAGAAGCTTGATTCTCTGATTCTTCTTCCTCCATTGCGTTTTCTTCCTGATCTTCTCCTTCTTGTTGAGTGCCCTCAGGCGTCTCAAACTGAGAAGTGGATGATTGTGTAAGGGTTTGATCAGGTTGAGGTTTAAAGCTTTCTTCTTCAGTAGCGCGTGTATCATTTTCAGCAGTGGCGTTTTCCACTGTTCTTCCTACATCTTTATATTCTGTAGCACAAATGTCAACATCAGTCAGCCCTGAATGCAGGAGGACACCAACTGGGTCTTCAGCATCAGTATTTGTCTCTCCTTCCACAATCTCATTATCTGCAGCTGCAGTCTCGTATTTATCACCTGCCTCACCCTCTGCTATTCCTAACTCCTGAGCACATACATCTAGATTAGCAACCCCGCTGTAAAATAACAAGTCAGTGGATGCAGACTGAGGTACATCATGGTCTAAGGCAGAGCTGGTATCGTTTTCATTAGTTGCCCTGTCAACTTTATCAAGTTTATATATTGTTGTGTCCTTCTCCTCTTGTGTCCCACTCAGTTCACCTGTTTGCAAGTCTGCAGTGAGGGGGTTGTTGATTGATTCCTTGTCTGAAGCTTCCTTATCCATCGAAATACCGCGTTCCTCCGTAAATTCATGTTTTTCATCTTCTTCTGTGTTCTCAGTTGATTCAGCTTCCTCAAAGACATTGGTGTGTGTAGTGGAAACTTTTGTGGTTTCTGCTGAAAGACTTGGTTCTGTTTCCGTCTCCTTTGAGTTTTCTCTAAAAATATAACCGATCAGAATGAGGGACTTAAAGTGAGAAATGCTCAGCTTAAAAAAAATGTGACGCTTCTCAAAATCTTGCAACCGACGCGACACTTATCTGGAACCTGTCACAGTATAGCTGGCAGCTGGTGTCTCCTGTTTTTTTTCCTCTCCTCCCTTGTGACACTGTAAACCTAATGGTGATTTCAGTACTGAGCTGATGTACTGTGCACATTCTGGATCTCTATTTCACAATATGCTTTCCTGTCTGAAGAATCTGACTGGACCACACTACCTATGATTTTTATAACTTTATTGCAACTATACCCATCACTGCTGGGAGTAGTTATGTATGATCCAGATATAGTTTTTCTAAATTTCCATGGACAAAAAACAAAAACCACAGCTATATGACTAAAAAAAACACCAAACGACTGCTGATGTACAACTTCATCTCTATTACTTCTTTCAATCGTGTTCATTCTCTCCCTTTCCTAATGCTCATCCTACATGGTGAATGCACATACGGTTTGACTCACTTGGATCTTATGATCTCCGCAGCAGGCTCTTTTTCAGCACTAGACTGAAGAGACAGGGAGAAAACAACAACAAAGGTACAAGGTAAAGGGAGGCTCACTGACAAACGTAGGAACTGTGTAATACTGTGAATTATATCTGATAAACGTAGGAATTGTGCAATACTGTGTATTATAGGTACTATATATGTACTATAATAATATGATATATGTACTACAGGTTGATTTTGTACCCCTGCAGCTTTAGATGTCTGATAGTTGTAATATTTCTCTTCCAGTTTAGCAGCCCACTCAGCTGGATCCATGCCAGTCTCTAAAATAAATAAATAAATAAACATTAAACATCTGACGACAGTTCATGACATTTGTATAACAGAAATGTAGTTACCTTCTCTTTGTTTGAGAAGAGCATCGAAGTACCGCGCGGCATATTTGGGGATGTCTTCCGGCTGGTCCCGTAGAACTTCTCGGGCCAGTCCCTCCAGGATGGTGGCAAACCCCGGCGGGACCCGCAGCTGGGTGTTGGAGAAACGCGCCGCCATTCAAGTTGGGATTAATTAATATTACACACGCTTCTTCCGGGTGTGTACCGTTGAGGAGCAGCGCAGCTAGCGTTAGCTAAATAACACGGCAATTTAACGTTTGTTGTTAAACACGCCTCACACTACGTAGAAGGCTGAAATAAACATATATAAAAATGTACATATGTACATATAGAGTCAGAGTTCATTAATGTATAGACGTCCCTGCGCCCGGAAATTATTTGTTACTCGTGTCTACTTTACATTGAATAGCGACTTCCAGCAACAGTAGAAGCCTTGTTGACAACCGTTTCTAGGCAACGACTCCAACTATGGATCCCGACAAAGCTCAAACCTTGTAGAACTCACAAGACGCAATTTTTATTGTACAGGAATGACAGACGGTTATAAACAAAGTACACTTACAGCAAACGATATTCACATAAACATCATAAAAACATCATAATAATACAGGAAGTGAATGAGTATAGGAGAATCTGTTGTCTCTTCAGGAGTAGGTGATTACTGCATACTCTGAGTTAGTGCTCATCTTGCGGCTGACCTCTCTGGGCAGGAGCACGTGCAGTCTGTCAGCTGATCGCGAGGCCTGCAGGTGAGACCTGGACTCCTCTCCCCATCGCTGACGGAACCAAACAAACCAATCAGTCAATAAATAAACATTGTGCATGAGCATACCTGCTGTCTATATGTCAAGCCTAATATGTCAAACATCATATTATAAATAATGATTTCAATGGATTTTAAAATAATAACATGACAACATATCATAAGCCGATACCCACTGATTCTTGGATTTTTGGGGTAAGTATCATCTTATCTGTCTCTAGGTCTTCAGTGTGCCCCTATTACACCCACAACATTCAGCTATAATGTGATCATCATAACCTAGGTGACCATAAGCTTTGTGCAGATTGTTTTAATCTATGGCGGAAGAAGTCTGAACAGGGGAGAATAAACTCTCCTGTGACTGCTGGTTTCAACAGGATGACAGGTACGTTAACTCTTGACCCTCACCTCTTTTTGATCTCCAGGAGATAAGTATCCAACCTGGGTGAGCTCTGGTGTACTGATACCTCGGACAGTGATCATGATGTCAGCATATGGAACTTCGGTGTCACTCTCGTTATCTGTCAAAGAATTGATAGAATTGTTACTGTGAGTCTTTGCATTGTAAACAGTGATGCGGTGGTGTGACTCCTGCAGAGACTTACTGACCTGGTGTTGGAATCCTCAAAGTCACTCTCTCACTTTGTGTTGACGTCGGTCCTAGGGAATATGTCAGATAAGAATTACAGGTCTGTGTTTGTAGGCTAAAACCAAGTGGCTAATATGTTTTAGACTATTTACCTATCACTGGTGAGAGGACACCATTACAAGGTGTTGGTGAGCTGTAATTGTGATATATATGGGATTAATTTATAAACAATTGAATAAAATTGTATATATTTTTAGTTTACCTTCTTTTGAGGTCATTAAACACATATGTTAACTCAAAGTCATTTTTAAAACTGCTCTCACCCTGATCTGGACACAACAGGCTCCCCTGAAACGATTGTTTATACAATTGTTAATAAAATTATAAAGCGATAGAAAGTTCATGCGTTTTCTTAATTCAGAAAGTGTGTGATATATGATAATCACCTTTACGGTTGCAGCTCAGCCTGTTCCGGTTCAGACACAGGTAAGCGGCCACTGCTGTGAGCAGCATGGCCACAGTGAAGATAACTGTCGCTAAAACCTTAATTCCTGTAAATTCTCCTGTTTGCATTGAAACAAAAGTGTGAATTTAGGTCGAGTTGGACTGAAAGCATAACTTTTACTTGTTGGGCTCACATATACAGACGTTGTATATAATTATACAGAATACACACTGTTTTATTTATTTTACATACCTTTGGATGAATCTTCTGGCATGTCAGCAAGCGATGCTGAGAAATATAAAGCAAATGATAGAAAAAACGGGATCATTTAACATTGATTAAAAATATATATGTCAGGTGTCTTGTTATTTTTTTTTTACATAAATAGTAGGTCCTTACCATTTTTTGTTTCAGTCTTTGAGGTATCTGTCAAGTTGGGGGCACTTGTATGAACTAAAAGCAATTTTAAAAATATATTTACGTTTAATTTCTTCACTTGCTTTCTTAAAAAGAATTTGTCGCGTATCGCATAATATTCTTCAGTCTATCAATATTTACCTTCAAGTTGCAGGAAGACAACGCGTTTGTTTTTTCGTGGAAGTTTGGGGTCATCCGTGTCTAATGTGTAGCAAATGTAGCTTTTCTCCAGATCATCAGAAGACACATTTGACAGATGAAGTGATACTGTGCAAAAGCTGCTTTTGCTGTGTGTCCCTTGACAGCCTAATCTATCTGACTCTTTAAACCAGCAGCCACGAACAAATGCATGAGAGCAATTGTAGGTGCAGTTTAGTGTCAGAGAGCTGCCCAGTGCCACGGCCAAGAATTCAGTCGGCATCCCCATACTAACACAGCGCACACAATCTGCAAAGAGAGTTATAGACAAAGCACAACGCACATGATTTTGAATGAATCATTGAATACAGTACATGTATTTAACACTTATTTGCAGAACAATGACAAATCTTACCTTGGCTCAACCAAATAAATACCAGTGTGAAGTGGAATGAGATCGGCATCGCTGTCCCGTTTTTCTGAAACTCAAATACTCAAATATCTTGTGCTATTGGGTTTGAAGTTTGGTGATGGTTGCACCTGCAGAACACTGAAATACCCACACATTTGCACCCGTCTGTGTGTAAGTGCACAGGAAGTGGTATACAACAGGAAAAGTTTCCAGCTATCGCACTCAACTTCCTGGAAAAATACATTTCTGTTGAGCGATTGAAGCTTTGACTCAAAATCATGTTTACAATTGATGGCATACTGATGTTTAAATTAGCAGCATTTGCTCATGCTTTAATACTGCACACATCTTGCAACTGACTTGCAAGGCTATAGCACATGATAATGGGGATTTGTACACACTGTAAATCTGCAGATGCAATTCTGCAGATCACAGAGGATGTTTGAAATTCACTGCCACTTTTGAAATCTCGAGCCTCTGAAGATGTAAGGCATCTGTTGTGAAAATGCATCTACTTTCAGTGGTTGCAGGAATGCGCATGTTTTTCTTATGTCTTAACCTCTAAATGAATTACATGGCTTTCATGCATAATAGAAACGCTCCACTAACAGAGACAATGGTTGGCTTTAGCACATGTTCATACATAATGAAAGAGGATGGTACAGTTACAGAGCAACATCTCATCTGCTTCACCTGAGAGTCAGATTTCAGGGTCTCCTTTCACTTTGAGTGATCTGGGGACTCTCACTTTCATGCCTTTAAAACTATAAGTTATGTAGGGTCAGACCGAACAGTTGTGAATGAAAACATACAAACAATGGATCCACAGTAATTCCAGACTTATCGATATGTTCCTGTGCAGAGTGATGATGTTTGGTTTTTCAGGGTCATGGATTTTTCTGCTGCTGACACAATCTGGACACGCCTCAGGTAAGAACAGCGATTGTTGGTTGTCTTCTTTTGATAAAAACAATTATATGAATGTCAGACGAAAAATCCCCTGCTTTATATGAGCGTATTTGCAACAGAATCACCTGAAGGGACTGCAGACCTTGATCAGTGCCCCGGAGGAAAATACGTCTCACACCATCTTTGTTTAGAGTGTCCCTCAGGCCATTTGTGAGTCATAAACATCTCTAAATGTCCTGATTTCTGCCCCTTTGAGGAATCACATATGAGAATTTGAAATGAAATAGAAAAAAAAATGAAACGAATAAGACCATTAACTGTCATGAAATGTACATCTGTTGTATAGTTGCCCTGGAAATGTATCTGCGCCTCATAGATGTCCTGCGGGAACGTTCAACCTGCACACGGGAAAAAACAGCATTAGTGACTGCAAGGTAATAATCTGGATTATGTGTTTAGTTCTGTTCATGGACCGGTTTTGGCCATCATTCAGTTCCAGGCCCTTTTATTTGTTTGGTTTTTCAGTGTTATTGGATTTGAGTGTTGTCACATCTTTATCTTGTAGCTCTGTGTCTGTTTCCTGTTTTATTTTGAAAGTTCACTCCCCTGTGAATCACATCCTTGTTGTTGTTGTCTCTTGCCTGGTTATGTTTAGGTGGACTGCATTCACTCTGTCTAATTGTTTGCACCTGTGTGGTGTGTGGTGTGTGTGCTCAGTCTCCCTCTGCTGTGTTTGTTTGATGTGCGTTACTCTTGGCTTTATGCTTTGTGTTTTTCAGTTGCCTCCTGTATACAAGTAAGTTTTAGCTAACCAGCCACCATACACAAAAAGAAGTCTAGTCTTGTGTTTGTATTTGTACTCTGCCTGGCCCCTTTTTGACAGTCAGCAAAAGAGTATTTTTCCAGTGTGTATTTTTAGCAGGGATTCAAATTCACATTATTTTCAAACCAGAGATTTTGACATGCCATGAAAACATTCCGCTCCATTATTTACCGCACAGCAGTGCAATAGTAAACCAGCTACGCCTGCTGTTTTCTTCACCATTAGTTTGCCTTCTCCGCTGTGCTCAATGCTGTGTGGAAAAGCAGTGTCGTTGTCATTATGCCGTCTGTGCTCAGTGGATTTCAATGTGTTTGCAGCCTTGTTTTCCAGGTCTGATTAGTTCAGAGGACAGAGTGGACTGTAGGCTCTGTCCTGCCGGTTTTTCATGTGATCCAGTCAATGGGACGCTCTCTCTATGCCCCCGTGGACAACATTCCCCTGAGGGGCTCCTACAGTGTATGACTTGCCCCGTGGACTCTGTCTGCACCTCTGGATTCCCTCAGAAGGTAACATTGGTCTTTTTGGTCAATTTGAAACATCTTTCAAAAATGTTTTGTATCTGAGGAAAGAGGAAAAACAGAAAAACAGTAGTTTGTAATTGTAAGGATTCATCGAAACTTGATGATCTCCCGTTTCTGTGTGTGTGTGTGTGTTACAGTGTGGGCCTGGCAAAGAGCCCAGTGCAGATCACACTGAGTGTAATGACTGTGCGCCGGGCTTTTTTTCCACTGTATGCACTATTCAGTGTCTGCCGTGTCCAGCGGGTAATGAGAGCACTAATCAAAGACAATTTGAAAACAATAAAGAATGAATACAATTTAACGATGTGCCGTCTTACTGTCATAGGAAGTTACTGTCCAGATGATGGGATGTCACAGCCTCTCCCTTGTCCTCCTGGTTGGTCCTCCACACCTGGACAGACTTACTGCCGTAGCTGTAATGATACGTCCTCACTGTGTGGGGGAGCTGTGGGGCCCCGCTGGAGCCAAGCCGCGCTAAGATTTAGTCAACCTATTACCTGTCGACCAGGAACGTACAAGGACACGAGAGAAGAGGTGGCCTGTGTGGTTTGTCCCGTAGGTTAGTGTTACTGTCATTTCTGCCAGTTACAACTTACATGGTTGGAAGAGGCGCATGTATGTATTATTGCATTTTGTTTCCCGGGTCACTCCAGGTCATTACTGTGTAGGAGGTGTAGCTCTGCCTTGTCCTGCAGGGACCTATGGTGATAAAGAAGGTCTGCAAAGGCTGAGAGACTGCACAGTTTGTCCTGCAGGTTGAGTGGCAAACCTTCCATATTATCCTCGAGTCTATTTTAGCAAGTAGCTTTACACAACGTTGCCACCTATGCTATAGCCAGTAAAAATAAAAATTGTGAACAAACCTATAAATACTTTTCTCCAGGGTTTTATTGTCTGGAAGGCAGCTCTCAGAGACCCAGCTCCCAGTTCCTGTGCCCACAGGGCTATTACTGCGAAGAAGGCACCGCCACCCCTCACGGGTCACCTTGCCCCGCTGGTACAGCAGGGGAACAACTGGGTCAGACAAGTAGGGCGGCCTGTAAGAGATGTAGAGAAGGACGCTTCTGTCCTGCAGGTACGTCTAAGCCCTAATGCGCAAAACAAAAGTCACATGCTAACAGTCATTTTTGAGTAAAGAACATGAAGATTGATTGCAACGGGTAAATTGTTACGCCAGGATGCACTGTGCCCACTGTTGCATTTTGAATGTGATGTGTCTATTTCACTATGTGTGTGTGCGCACGTGTGTGTGATAGGCTCATCGGGTCCTGGCTTGCCATGTGCTCGTGGGAGATATTGCCCTGCTGGAACCTTGGAAGAAGCGATATGTCCTCGAGGCACTTTCACTCCTCATCAAGGAGCAATAAGTCAGTGATACTGTATTAGTTATTAGTTGTATTGGTTACATTCAGTCAGTGATCTGTCTTTTCGCTATTTATTTCATTAACTGAGACCTACTGCCTCAAAAGTTTCATATGAGTACATGGCATTAATGCGTTGAAACATAAAAATATAAGTGTTTTGCTACCATAATGAAGTGAACTGTATGAATGGGCAACTGCAACAGATGGATGCTATGAGGGCAACGAGAGGTAGTGTCTGTTTTAGCAACAAAAACACTTTTGATGGGAAGCAGGAGCTGTGAGTCTACTTTGGAGATTATGTAAGGAAACTTGACAGTGAGCCATGAGGCTTTTTAAAAAAAAAATCACCTGATATCTTTAAATGACTCTTCCAGGCATCCGAATGAAGTGGAAAAACAATGCAATCCCATGTTCATACTAACATGGAGACAACATGTTTGTAACTGTTTTCCCCAGGTGTAAAGGACTGTCTGAAGTGTCCTGCTGGTTTTTACTGTCCTGAGGGGACAAGCGACCCTGTGCCCTGTCCACCAGGCTTCTTCAACCCCCTGGAGGGTCAGGATGAGGCAGCTGATTGCAGAGAGTGCTATGCAGGGAAAGCCTGCACACAGGTGGCTCTTAGGGCCCCTGATGTGGACTGCATGCAGGGGTCAGTATTACTCCAGCAAATGTATGTTTTCAATACTGTCATTTTGAAATGTATGCTGAGAATAAGCCATTCATTTAAAAGCCTATAATATATATCCTGCACCCCACAGGTTTGTGTGTCCTCCTGGTTCATCTAAACCCAACAACCCAAGCAATGCTTGCCCACCGGGGACACTGAGCAACCGCACTGATCTCACAGACCGCTCACAATGTCAGCAGTGCACAGCACGATATGCCTGTCTCCGAGGTATATTCGCAATTTCCAAATTATTGCCATTATCAAGGAATTTGGTCATGGATGTAGTGATATTTGATCACTTTAGTTGCACCTATAGTAATAAAATCTATACTTTGCTCATTTACCAGGTACTGGTGGTATCCAGAGACCACCAATCTCCTGCTTTCCAGGGCATTATTGTCCCCCTGGAACCATGTTCCCCACCCAGTTCAAGTGTCCTGTGGGGACATGGAGTAGTCACAGTGGACTGGAAGCTGAAAGTGAGTGTCGACCGTGCCCACAGGGCTGGTACTGCCTGGCTGGGTCTGGAGCTCCGTCGGGTCGATGCGGGTCTGGACACTATTGTCCTGAAGGTACCTGAAGGCCATATCTATAATAAATTAATATTTGCTTATTGCTGCAGTTCCAGAGTCTGAACACTTTTCCATTATAAATTGTTTAATCCACAAATTATGGAATAGCTAGATCTTATCAACATAAATAATAGATTTGTTTTCTAATGCGGAGCTGTAGTCATGAGTTATTTGAGAAGATATGACTGTCGATGTTGCATCACCAGGGACTGCGTACGGCACCCAGTTTCCATGCCCTGCGGGCACATACAGCATGCGGATGGGTAACAGACAGGGAGAGGACTGCCTGATTTGTCCTGAAGGCTCATTCTGTCAGCAGGGCACCTCCAAACCATCACCCTGCCCAGTGTAAGCAGAAACCGTGTGCTGATGATCAGCAGGAATATATGTGAATGAAATCAATGTTGATAAGGAATTTGTGATGTGGGATAAAGGGATGGATTTCGCTGGCGTAATTATAAGTAGGCTATAACGTACTATACCCACTTTGTCCTGTCTTTCTCCAGCTCCACATTTCGTCGTCTGAAAGGAGGTCGGCGGCTGGAGGACTGCTCTGCCTGTCCTGCCGGCTATTTTTGTCCCCACTCAGCCACTGTCAACCCCAGTGTGTGTGGAGCTGGCAGTTACTCTGTAAGGCCCTATCTATAACACTGTCCACAGTGACTGGTCAAGTGGCAGAACCACAGGGAACCAGAGCTTTCATTAGAGTCCGCGCCTTCCAATAATATGTCGTTCTATTTTTAGATTTGCATTTACCACCCACTGTGGTACATTACTCACTCTGTATGTGCATCTGTAAACAAGGACGGCAGATCAATTTTCATCATCGTTTTTTTTTGTCTCCAACACTGAAGCAATATGAGTTTTATTTCAGGATCTTACCTCCCTTTCGCTTTCAGGCCGTGTTTTCTTTGGTCCTCCCCCATATTAGTTCTCATCCTTAACTTCAACCCTCTGAATCTTCCTTCACGTTTCTCTTGTGTGTAGGATGAGGGCTCCGTGGCGTGTTCTCCGTGCCTACCGGGCCACTACTGCAGCGATGAGACCACTAGTGAGGAGGCCATGTTGAGCATCATGGTGTGCCCGCCAGGCTTTTTCTGCTCTCAGGGTTTAGCTCGAGACCCCCAGCGCTCAGCCACCCTCTGTCCGCGAGGCTTCTACTGCCCTGGAGGAGGCGTTGTGAGCCACATGATTATATCTACAATTCGTGTTCTGCTTTTAAATACGTCTGTAGCACTTTTGGTTTATGATCTACTCGTGAATGTGATTTACCTCACAGGATCCCAACCCCGTTCCTTGCCCCAGTGGTACCTACAGTGAAGT
Organism: Trinectes maculatus; assembly: GCA_016785345.1. Taxonomy (NCBI): domain Eukaryota; kingdom Metazoa; phylum Chordata; class Actinopteri; order Pleuronectiformes; family Achiridae; genus Trinectes; species Trinectes maculatus. The sequence goes on from JAFBJQ010000692.1 coordinate 359,709, forward strand.
TCCAGGTCTCCGTGACATGAGTGAGTGTGTCCAGTGTCCTGAGGGGAAGTACTGTCACTCGGAGCAGCCTGAGGAGCACCCTATTACTGGGCCTGTAAGATACCCACTAACTGAAATATGCTGTTTGTATATGTTTGAAGATGAAATACTATATAGTACATATCATTATCAAGATGCTCTTTTTATGTCATGTTTTTGAGTTCATAGTCATATACTAAGTATATGAATACAAGGATATCAGTAATTTGTTCATTTGTTTAAACATTTACATCAGTTGCAGATAAACAATGAACTGATGAGCTTTATCATATAATCACTTATTCGTTGGTTAATTATTCTGTGATGTTTCAGACAGGGGTGTGTCCCGATGGTCACTATTGTCCCCCGGGGACCGGCTACCCCTACACCCACCCGTGCCAGACTGGACAATACAGGAACAACACACTCGGTCACGGCGGAGAGGTGTGCGTTTCATGTCCATCCAGGTTTTACTGTGGCAGATTGGGAACTCACACACCCACAGTCTGTCCTCAGGTACAGTTGCAACATTTAAAAATGGTTTAATGCATCGATAGTGTTCCAGTGTGTTTTGTACCTTCAGATCTCTGAGAGAGTAATTTGTTGTTTCTTCCTCTGTGTCACACTACTCAGGGCTTTTACTGTCCAGACGGCACATCTGCTCCAGAGCCTTGTCCTGAAGGAACCTACAGCTCGAGTTCTGCTCTCAGTGATAAGTCTGAGTGCTCCCCTTGTGGCGGAGGCCAGTATTGCAATGGTGTGGGACTGAAAGAGACATCTGGGAGCTGCAGAGGTGGATTCTACTGTCGAGAGGGAGCCAAGTCTGCAGTATGAGAATGCTCTTAATCATTTATCATAGGTTTAAGTTTCTTCATTCATACTTCTTTCCTTGACACATTTTGCTCTGCACTCCTGTCGGTTAATTTAATGATTAACTGCTTTTCTTTTACTTATTGTTTTAGCTTAAAATTATTCACTATGGTGCATTTTGGCTTGTCTTTGTCTGTGTCTATGTGTGTGTCATTGTGAACATATCCAGACTCCAGCGGATGGTCCAACAGGAGGTTTGTGTCCTGCTGGAAGTCACTGTCCCCCAGCTTCGTCCGCTCCCCTTCCTTGTCCCCCTGGCACCTTCAGCAATAGCACTGGCCTCAGTGGACCTGAGGAGTGTGTCCGTTGTCCACCAGGGTAACAATATTATTCTGATAGCAATTTATTTATAAAAACTTAATTTGCTAATATATTTCTCTCCTTGGCAGGTTCTATTGTGCAGGTTCCAACCTCACCTCACCCACAGGTCCTTGTTTTCCTGGTTACTACTGCACTGGTGGCTCAGCTACACCTGTTCAGAATGAAGCCGAAGTGGGTTATTTCACACTAGAGGGGGCGTTCAGACCCCAACCGTGTCCTCTTGGCACTTTTCAGATGGTATGAAATCATCAATACAAAGTGACAAAGTGCAGTTAAAATTAGATAATGAGATAATGCCATAGTCAAGGTTGCTCCCTTGTCCATAAATCCTCCGCAGCATCGAGGTGCAAACTCGTGTGTGGAGTGTCAGGGAGGCAGACTGTGTAACCAGGCAGGCTTGTCCCAGGCACCGCTATGTCCCACAGGTCACTACTGTCCTCAGGGGTCCTCTGTTGCTCGCCCCTGTCCTCCGGTCAGTATCTCTTATTACTGTGTGTGTGTGGAATGTTTGTCCATTTATTATTTGTTCCTATTCTGTAACATTAGCTGTATCCTTGATTGTATCTTACTTTATCTGTCACTGTTGCATGATTAGTATTGTAGTGTGATACTACGTCTTTATGCAGGGCTCTTACTCGGACCAGCCGGGTAGCGATGCTGTGCAGCACTGCCGACCATGCGAGGCCGGTTGGTTCTGCGACAGAGCCGGTCTCACTCGCCCTCAGGGTCTATGTGACCCAGGACACTACTGCACCTCCGGAGCCTCCACCGCCTCTCCAGTAAGACCTGTTGTGCTGAGTGACAATACTGAATACTCAGCTTCCACCAGTTTATTCAAGAAAGAGCTGATGTTTAGGTAAAAAGTGCAGGTTGTGCACAGATAATGAGGAAATGAATACAATCACCATCCTGCAGGTACTGAACATAATTCAATGGACTGCTATGGTTTGATGTGTTACCACCAAATTGCTGGTCAAATATGGATCACCCTATAAACAAGCATTATGGGCTGCAATGTAACAGGAACCCAGGTTATCATGTATTTCATATTTAGCGTGCTAATCTTGGAATGATATGTAATGATGGTGGAATCGTTGACATCTTGTCAACCTTGTTGATGATTTATGCTCCGATGAGGTGATGCCACATTTTGTGAGCACATTACAGTATGAGTCAGCACGTAGAGGGGAAAAACACTAGGAATCACAAGAAGATGGAAAAAATCTGGAAAGTTTTGCTTTTTAAGTCAAAGCCATGTAGTTAAGTAAGTTAATTTTCTGGCAGTCTCTAATTTCCCACACACTTAAAAAAATGTGTTTTCTTACATGACATGAAAATCATTCTACAGAAATGTTTGTTTGAGTTAAATAAATAATTTTTTCCAGGCGTGTTTTATTAATTTAGCTGCAGTGCGTGGGGAGTGAATGACAGCCATTTTCTCAAACTGCCCACACCTTCAACTTTTTAAATGTCTATCTAGAACTGGAAGCAATCAAACTTTGTGATAAACAGATGATTATGCCAACATTCCTGCAGGTAGCAGTGGTCTCTGGTGGTATATGTCCTGCAGGCCACATTTGTCCACTAGGGACCAAGTACCCCCAGCAGCACCCATGTCCTACTGGAACCTGGAGCAATACTGTGGGAGCCCACAACCTGTCCTCCTGCATGCCTTGCCCCCCAGGACTCTACTGCAACAATACTGGACTAAGTGAACCCACAGGAATCTGTAATGCAGGTATGAACATTTGATTGTGATATTTTGTTGGAGACAGCATCAGCGGTTCTTTTATTGGCATCTTAAAAATAAGATCTTGTATTATGATTTGTAGGTTATTACTGTTCAGGCGGGGCCACATCCTCAATGCCCTCAGGTGGTGTGATGGGGGACATCTGTCCACTTGGACACTACTGTCCAATGGGCTCAGCTTCTCCTGTTCTCTGCCCAGATGGAACCTATTCGAACACAACAGGTACTAGAGAAAACAAAATATGAAATGCATACTTTAATGTTAGAGGCCTATATTTTTTCTTTGTTTGATCTTGGCTGAAGGGGCAGAAATGTGCGATGACTGTCCGTCAGGGACATACTGTCTAGCAGGAGAAGGGGTCCAGCCTTGTCCAGCAGGACACTACTGTCTAGGTGGAGGTGTTGAGGGAATCCTGCCTTGCCCTCCCGGCACATACAGCCCTCGCTTCGGCCTCAGCCAAGTGGAGCAGTGCCTCATTTGTCCAGCAGGTGAAAGTATTGTCCCATGTTTGCAAGACACAGGAAAGTGCCCTATAAAGAGCTTAATCAGCTTAATAAGATTTTAATAAACAATAAATAAACAGTTTTTTGGAGGTTTTGTAACCAATGAGAGGTAATAAAATGTTTTTATCCCGTTTAACACAACAAAAACTAAATATCTTATGTGGAAATATATGCGGTTTCTTTTTATGCTTTGCCAACAGGGTTCTACTGTGAGGACTGGGGTCTGTTTGAACCTACTGGACCATGTCAGCCTGGTTATTACTGCATAGCAGGTACAAGTGTATAATACTCGCACAGTTGTTCACTTTTATGATTAGACAACATATAATATCTTACCTATAATCTCACTTAGAGAAACAGTACCCTACAAATGGCTTTGCATTGCTAAAAGAGAACTTAGAAACCAAACTTAATTAAATGTGAATCTTCCGAAGGTGTAAATTTTCCGAATCCCGACGGCAACTTTAGCACTGGAGTCGGAGGAGCATGTCCACAGGGGAGGTACTGTCCTGAGGGGACCAGGCTCCCTCTGCCCTGTCCACCAGGGACGCACTCTAACAGGTTGGTGGGCTCAAACATTACACAACACATTACACAATTAGCTCCTGATAATGTGTACGCATATGGTTACAGCCTTCATCTGACAGATGTGTCTGAGTGTATCCAGTGTCCGGCGGGTCACTTCTGTGGTACGGCAGGTCTCACTCGTCCATCTGGACTGTGTGAGGCAGGATTTTACTGTCCAGGGAAAGATACAACTGCTACAGGTACATTTAATAAAGATATACATTTAACCACTTTATGCTCCATTGATTTATTTTAACTCAATTAATGGTTAATATCTTTAAATTTCATCCCAACAGCTCATTAAACAATGTTAATTAGCTATTATATCTGTCGAGTAAAATAAAATAATGTAATATTTACAGTGTGAATAGTGATCTTGTGAAGAGGCATCAGTTAGAGGAGAAACAGATGCTCATAAATACATGAAATCTAAATGTGTGAGGGTTTTTTGTTGAATGAATGAATCCTGTTTTATCACAGTTTTACATTTAGCAGCCATAATCCCACAAAGTGTTCACAGATAATGGGTGTTTCTTGTCAGGCTCTGAAGGAGGTGTTTGCTTGGCAGCTCATTACTGCCCCGATGGTAGTGCTAGCCCCGTGCCTTGTCCAGCTGGAACCTACAGCAACCTCACAGGCCAGTCTGTGTGTTCCCGCTGCCCTGCTGGATATTACTGTCCAGAAAGGACCGGCAACTTCACCAAATTCCCCTGTCCCCCTGGGTTCTACTGCCCGGATGGTAAAACTCACTCCTAACACAATCTGTCATGGCAAAAACATTGCTTGGATTCAACAAAAAAATAAAATATTCACAACCACCGACACTGCAAATATCCACCTCCATACATAGGTACCAGGCATGCCACCCAGTTCCCCTGTCCTCGTGGATACTACAACCCGGAGCCCATGACTCAGAGTCTGGACAGCTGCCTGCCTTGTCCTCCAGGACACTACTGTGAGAAGGAGAGGCTGACCAAAGTGTCTGGAAAATGCAAGGCTGGTCAGTAAAATGTGTCTCTGTTTATTTTAACCAAAGATGCAGGCGCAGCCACCTCCTGCTTTCTTCCTGTGTGTGACGTCCTCTGTTTGTCTCTGGGGGCCAACAGGCCAGTTCAGTGCTGTCTGGAGGTAATGGAGGGAGTGACAACAGGGCGAGTGTTACATGAGTCGCAGTTTTACTTCTCTTTACACACTCAAACTTAACCAGTTTTTAAATTATTCTAAGTTATTTATGGGGATACGAAGTTCCATATCTCACCCACAAGTTTTATAGACAGAAGAAAAGTCATCTGGTTTAATAAGCCTCTTCTTTTTCTCACTGATGACTCATCTCCCTCACCTTGCTGCCTTCCTGCTATGCTGAGCATTTTCCTTCCCATCTGCTGAAGATGTTATCATATGATGTCTTTACTGATGCTGCACAACGTGACAGACACCAGGCAACACACTTCTCACTGTCATCACCGTCACTGTCTCTTATTCTGCCCCGTGCTCTGTTTTATTTATTTATTTATTTAATTTATCCCTCAGGTTGGTTCTGTGTGTCGGCAGCGTGGAACTCTCAGCCTTTTGACCTAGACAATTACACAAACGCCAACTGTCTGTGTCCAGCGACCTCCACTGGTGGGCGCTGCCAGGTCGGCTTTTACTGCCCCTCGGGGAGCTCCGAGCCCCTGCCATGTCTACCTGGAACCTTCTGTAACATCACAGGTACACAGACGCTGATGATAAAACACTAACATAATGATGATTCACTAGTCCGTCATTATATCCTGTAATATATATTCAACTCATTCAACAAGTTGTAATTAGTAGGGTGTCAAAGGCCGTATGATACTTTTTTTTAATGACAAATAACAAACGGTTTATGTGTTTGTCAAAAGGTTTGGCTCTGCCAGTGGGTCCCTGCTCTCCTGGGTTCTACTGTGCAGGAGGAGCCACTGAAGCCAAACCGACAGATGGAGAAACAGGCAACATTTGCCCGCCTGGGACATACTGTGGTGAGTCCAGGAAGAGTGTTTATCAGTAAACTGCCAACACAGATTTGAGGCTGATAATAGCTGTGTAGCAGTGTGCAGCGCTCGCTGAATTGGGACCACAGATGACTGGCATTATGATCTTTATGATCGTGCAGTGAAGTGAATTGGGGGGAAAAAGGTTAGTTTTCTGCTACAGTATAACGAGCAAAAATAATCGCTCAGGTTCTGTTTATGAAACAGAAGAAAACCAAAAAACACTGAATGAATAAATGATATAAAATGTTTATCCAATACAACGCTGTATATACACAACTGCAAAACCCTGTTATCTCTTAATGGTTGGACTTGTTTTTAGCAGTAAAGCAGCCTCAGCCCTTAACACTAGGAAGAGCAAAGACTCTCATATAGCTTTAACGATGACTCAGGTGGATTTGACACCCTAAATTCCCCCCAGGTACTGACACTGTGCAGTATCTATTTGTGTGTTTATTTGTGATCGCTCTGACTCACACCTACGAAACCTACTTAGCTCAGATCCTCATTCCCAAAATCACCCAGCCATGACTGCTTCGCCCACCTCACCTGTCCAGGTGTTACCAGTTTTTATTCTGCCAGCTGCAGCCTGTCTGCCTGTTCTCCAACGAAAACCCTGAACTGTCGTGACCTGTCTGCATTTGGGTCCTTCACCTCATTAAAACGACAACATTCTTTTACAAGCTATACACCTATATGGTACAGCCATAGCCTATAATCCTGCATAGGTATTGTTATTCAGGGAGTTGGGAATGAACAAATGGCTGAATGACAGCCGTCTCTGTCCGTTTCTCTGCACAGTTGAGGGCTCAGGAGAACCAGAATTGTGTCCTGCTGGTACTTTCTCACCAGTGGCAGGTCTAAGCAGTGAATCTGGCTGTCAGCCCTGCATCGCAGGTTCCTACTGCCAAGGATCAGGTCTCAGGGCTCCGACTGGACCCTGCAGCCCAGGTCAGTCCCTGCATTGTTTCCTGAGTCTTTTGGTATAACTGTATTATTTATATTAAAATGTGTGTGGGTGTGTGTGAGAGTTTTTTTGCATATGTATATTCTTTGTTCAACCTACTTGTCACTCTTTGTTATGTTCTACTGTATTGTGCATTTTGCCACTGGACAGGCTACTGGTGCCCTCCTGCTCAGACTGTGGCTGCAGCTCTGCCGTGTCCTCCTGGCCACTTCTGCCCACAAGGCAGCACATCTCCAGAGCCCTGTCCAGCAGGAACCTTCCAGGACAGAGAGAGACAGGAAACCTGTACAATCTGTGAGGCAGGTTAGGAGTTTTTTTTAGCAGAAGAGATCAATATTATTTTGTTCTAAAAGGCTGGTTCCATTTTTGTTATGCTGTAATGGCAAAACTTGATGGCTTGTTCACATGCACTTTTCAAATTGGTTGGAAGTATTATTTAATTTTACATCGCTTTTGTTTGGCTAACGCTGACATTGCTTACTCAAGAATATGCATTTTTTTTCAAGGCTCCTATTGTGATTCGAGACTGGGTCTAGCTAATGCATCTCTGCCGAGGCCGTGCCCTAAAGGACACTACTGTCCTGCAGGTACAGCCCTGCCCAACCAGCACCCCTGCCCTATCGGCACCTTCAACCCCAATGAGCGCACACACAGCCCAGCAGGCTGCACACCATGTGCTGCAGGACAGTACTGTCCTTCTGTGGGACTGTCAGAGCCTGCAGGTGAGAGAGATCATCAATCTCTTCCTCCATCATTATTAATTTTGCTCATTCTAGCACAAGTGGCTGTGAATGTACAGTATTTCTAATAGTTTTAAGATCTATATAAGTATCTATCTATCTATCTATCTATCTATCTATCTATCTATCTATCTATATATATATATATATATATATATATATAAGAATATTTTTGAAATATTTTTGAACTTGAATCTCCTTTTACTGATAGCATAATATAATAATCTTCTACACATAGGACCATGTCTTGCTGGTTACTGGTGCAGAGAGGGATCATCCTCTCCCAGCCCACTGGATAAACTGTCAGGTTCCCTGTGTCCGCCTGGTCAATACTGCCCCTCAGGTGACTGCTTTGTTCTGCTGTGGAAGACAAGCAGCCTCCAGCTGCTGCTTAAATGCTGTTCTACGTTCAATGCAAAAAAATTAATCAACTTAGGCGAGGCCCCACATTTTCAAAATAAAGGTCTTCTCTAATGCAATGCTGATGCAGTCTTTATATGCTAATACAACCAAATTTAAAATGAGTGCATTAACCTTCTACAGTGTAATATTCTTAGGCTAAAATATTTTATTCATGCTACCAGGAAGGTCTGACAACATTCACCTTTAAATGTTGACACAGTTTCCTGTGATTAAATTGTACACCGCTCTCACACTCGGGGCACTGACCCATATTTCTACAACTGCTGCTTTAGGATACAAACTGCACGCAGCACTACTTTATAAGAGTTTCTCACGCCCGAGCTGCCCTTGCTGTATATTTTTGCTCACAGGGTGTGCGGCCGTGTCACAGTTTATTGCATCACCAAACCTTCTTGTCATCTTTTATTACCAGTTTTTGCACACTTCTTTTTCTCGCTGAATTTTAAATGAGAGTTAAAATGACTCCCATCTTTCCAGGCGCCACTGCTCCGTCGGCCTGCCCCGCAGGAAGCTGGTCGAACAGTTCGGGTCTGCACGGCCCGGAGGACTGCAGGCCCTGTCTGGGGGGGTTTTACTGTGACTCTGCTGGTCTCACTAAGCCAAGTGGACCCTGCAGTGGGGGGTACACCACACTCTAATGAAATAAACACAACTCTTGTCTGTATTTTAACACTTCCTCATTAAAATGCTTCATAGCTCTCTGTCACTTAGTTTCCACTAGTGTACATAATTTGCACATTCTGTTTAGATGCTCTGATGTTTTTTTTTATGCAGATATTACTGTGTAGAGAGAGCTGTCACATCCACCCCTACTGATGGAGTTACAGGCAGACCTTGTCCTGAGGGTCACTTCTGCCCCGGGGGAACCGCTCAGCCTGTGCCCTGCCATCCAGGGACATACAATGCTGTTACACATGCTACTGAGTGTGAACCCTGTGAGCCCGGCTGGCACTGTGTGTCTGGCACGCTCTACCTGTGTCCCGCCGGTTTGTGCTCATTACAGTTGTGTGTTGATGTTCTGAAAATAGCGAGCAAAAAAACAAAAATGATAAATAATCGTCAGTTAAAGGCAGGTGCAATTCAACACAAAGTTTATTGTATCCTTTTATATTTATGCATCAACTCGTGTATGATCTGTGACCTGCAGGATTTTACTGCCCTGAAGGAACCGGGTTTGACTTGAGAGGCTGTCCGGAGGGAACTTATGGCCCTGACCCAGGCTACTGGTCTGTCTCTCAGTGCAGGCTGTGTGACGGTGGCTATTACTGCTCGTCCAGAAACGCCACAGCTGTCACTGGACCGTGTCAGGAAGGATATTACTGCGCACATGGAAACACCTCTCCACAACCTGCCCCACAGGCTGCAGGTAAACACACACATGCAGTATTCACCAGACCTGCACAGCATGCGCCCTTATTTAGGAAATACAGGAACATAATGTAACATCTGATGTTATCACATTTTAAAGTGAGTTGGTTCTCCTGTTTTGAGACGGATGACAAATGGCAGCTGTGTTCCCTGTCTCTCTCACCAGGAGAGGGAGGGCCATGTCCTGCCGGTCATTACTGCCCTCAAGCCGCCATCCATCCTCTGCCCTGTCCACGCGGAACGTTCTCTAACCTCACCAAATTAATCTCCCAGGTCGCTTTGTCTCGCCGTCGCAATCACACATTTCCTCCACAATGATCAAGCGAGACCTCTGTCCCCCTGGACACTGGGATGGAGTTTGAATTGAACAGTGCAATTTAGTTTTGTTGTGCTTATGTCTTGGTTTTGCAATTTGTCAATTTGTGTGTAGACAGTGCAGTGTTTTTCTCCTAGTATCTGCACAGTTCCAAATGGTTTATTCAGAATAATATAGACCCAGTGTGCTCAATATCAAACTGGCAAAAGCAACAAATGTATATGAATGAATTTTAAATTTATGTTGCATGGTAATATATTTAAAAGTAATATGCAGAAAAATGCAAAAAAATATTACTCTAATATTTTGTATAGAGTTTCATGTTTTAGTTTAATGATCATTTATTTCATGTCATTTCTTATTTACTTCATAGCCAAATTTATCTATATTTTGTTTTTTAATAGTGAACTTCCTGTGTCCCCATAGAACATCAAATAGATATATCATACTCTACCCTGGAATCTCATTCACATTTCGAGACCCTGCAACCCACATATAATATATTTGGAAACATATCATTGTTTTCTTTCTGTATAGTTTCAACCAATCAATAACTTATCACAAATTAATGTTGCAATATGGTGCACTCTCTTTTTCATTTATTAAAAGCATCTCTGTTTTTGTCTCCTCTTCATTCTCTCTCTCTCTTTGCCTCTTTCATTTCCCCTCTCAGGAGGACTGCCAGCCATGTCTCCCTGGTTACTATTGTGACACTATGGGGCTCGCAGCACCTTCAGGAAAATGCTTGGAGGGTTTCTTTTGTCTGGCAGGTGCAGATCGTCCTGATCCTCCTTTCAGAGACGGCACTGGAGGACCATGCCCAAAAGGTTATCCGATCCCTCACAACGAAGACATCTGTACAGTACTAGTTTCTTCTGAAAGTAAAATAGAAAACTGAAAAAAAAAATATATGAAGACAGAAAGAAATTAGGATAATGTAATTAGACCCCTGTTCTTTCGACAAGATGTGTTATAAAAGTTATAAGCTGAGTATTATTAAAATGAAAGAAAATGGTAATGGTGTGTGTAGCACACGGGTGAGTTTACCTTTATATAAGCCCAGAGCCAACTTGATGAACAGGCAAACAAGAGTCTTTCAAGTTAATAGGGCTCAACATAAGCAGTTGTGTTGACAGTAGAAATCGAACTCTGTTCCCTGTGGTATATCTCTCTCTCCTTCTCTTTGCATGTGTGTGTGTGTGTATGTGTGTGCGCTTGCGTGTGAGTCCCTTTCATGACTCTTGTCTTCACACAACCAGGTTATTACTGCTCTGAGGGCTCTGTGACTCCACAGCAGTGCCCCCAGGGAACCATCAGTACGGAGGATGGCCGAGCCAGCTGCAGCACCTGCCCCCAGGGGTAAACTCACTTATCGGCCACACACACACACACACACACACACACACGCACAGAGTCACTCTGCACTGTAAACATACTCACACTCACATATAACCAGAGCAGAAATGCATAATCATTAAATATAGATCATTTATATGTTGGCTGTACACAAACAAAAACAAAACAATGCCTGCCATATTTTGTCTGTACAGTTTTTATTGTCCTGGCAGTAGTAATGGCTCTTCATCAGAGAGTAATGAATGTCCACTGGGTCATTACTGCCCGCCCGGTACCTGGTCCAAACATCAGTATCCGTGTCCGCGTGGATCCATCAATCCGCACACTCAGATGGCATCACCACAGGACTGCTTGCCCTGCCCTCCAGGTCACACACCATGCACTGCTAATGACTTCAAGTTTCCTTAAGATGAAGTAGTTGACTCGGGGAGACTCGGAGTAACCTTGACTGTAAAGAGTATTTAAACTTCACATCAGTAGTACACTTAAAGCAGCTGTTGTTAAAAAAAAAACTGGGAACAGATGTACTATCAGCGTAGTCGTTATCCATTTTCTCTTTTGCAAAGTAAATTTTCCTTTTCACCCCATTTCACTTTCTCTTTATCCTCTAAATATAGGCTCCTACTGTGCGTCCCCTGGGAAGGCTGTTGTATCAGGACAATGTGGTGCTGGGTACTACTGCCGCACTGGGGCCTGGTCGCCCTCACCAGATGATGGAGGGTCGACAGGTGACGGATGTCCTCAAGGTCATTACTGTCCCCCGGGCTCCACAATACCAGTGCCCTGTCCCATAGGATATTACAGCAACAACACCAAGAACATCCATCTCTCCGACTGCCTGCCTTGTTCTCCAGGTTGGCACTAAATTAGCACAATATGTACAAGTGGTATCCGTAACTGTGTAAATTTGTGTATTCTATTATTGAAGGACTTTATTCCATTACTCTGTTATCATTGGTTAATCCCCTCACGGTGGACTGTACAGTATGTGACTGTGTGACCGTGTTGCTTTTGCTTTGTAGGTTTCCTGTGTGCCACCAGAGGGCTCTCTTTCCCTTCTCATGTCTGTCCAGCAGGTTCTTACTGTCCAGGTGGGGAACACAGCGGCCAGCAGGCCTCTATCCCCTGCTCACCTGGAAACATGTGCCCACCTGGAGCTGAGCGGCAAATAGCCTGCCTGCCAGGCACCTACCAGGACTTACCGGGACAGGTGAGGTCAACCGGTGGAATATTCAGATCTGTCCTTCTAAATGTTTAGGTTTAAATGTAAGTTTTGCTGACTATTTCATAAATATATATACTGCTACTAGATATATGTACTGTATATATGATCTATATATGATCACCATACATGGTCTGCTCTGAGACTAAAGAGATAATATTGCAGCAGGACCATGTTTTTCACACATCTGTGTATACTGTGTAATGTAGCTTTTATCATCTCCAACACAAGCTTGTAAAATTCTCATATCTGTTTATACCCATGAACATCTGTAGTCATAATTTTCTGTTTGTACTGTGTATAAAAATTGATGTGTGTAATTTTTTCCCCCCTCTACAGGCAGAGTGTGTTAAATGTCCTGGAGGATTTTATTGTCCTGGCATTGTGGATGATGACACTGGGCATGTGCTGGGGACTCAGACTCCATTGCTGTGTCCTAAAGGACACTATTGCCCAGCAGGTAGGATCCAACAGTTGTTAAAGACAGCAGCATCAGCAGATATGAAGTTGTGTAATTAAAGTGATGCTGCAACAGCAGTTACAACTGATTGAATAATTAACTAATGAGGACTTATACTTCTTGCAAAATGTTTTGCATGCACTATAACAGAGGAATTCCTCTTGCCTTTGTGTCCTAAGTAAACACAAAGTAGCTAATTTTGCAAATGGCCATTATAGAGCATACTCGAGATGAGCATTCATATTGAAAATGCTCTGTGAGATGTTCCATTAAGTCCATGACCATCTGTAGATATTAAATGCTTATTAATCCACAGGAACGAAGTCTGGATTTGCCTTCCCGTGCCCAGCTGGTGCCTTCGGCAGGCAGATGGGTTTGTCCAATAAGTCGGGATGTGAGCTCTGTCCTCCAGGAAGCTACTGCAGTTCTCCTGGGCTGTCTTCTCCCACTGGGGCCTGCTCTCCTGGGTAAACAGAGACAAAACAAACAGTATGCCACCATGTTCACAGACAGACCATCATACGAGATGTCACATCCTGTTTGTCTTTAATGCTGTCTCTATAATTACACGTCCTCATCGTCTCCATCCTCGTCATGTCTCCACTCCTAGTTACCTGTGTGTCCATGGTTCTGTTTCTGCTCAGCCAGTGCAGGGCCCGACAGGAGGTCGCTGCTCTGCAGGGTCCTACTGCCCCCAAGGAACCCGCTTCATGGTCCCCTGCCCTGCAGGCACCTTCAGTTCCATAGACGGTGACATATATAACATTGAATAATTACGCAGATACATCAGTTGTGACATTTGAACGTAATCGATTTCTTTAACTGAGGGTGTTCAATGTACATTCTAATCGAAGAATTGTCCTGTTTTTCCATCAGCAAAACCCAGTTACCGAGAGCAAGGGAAATGGAAATTTCCCACCTGACAGTAATTCATGCCACGTTTAATTTCCAGTTTATCCTCTCATCTGAGATGTGTTTTGTTCTTGGTGTATCAGGGGCCGTCTCCATCGACGCGTGTCAGCCCTGTTTGCCTGGCCATTACTGTGACAAGGTTGGCCTCTCCTCCCCATCCGGGCTTTGCAGCGCCGGCTTCTACTGCACCCAGGGGTCCACAACGGCCTCACCGCTGGGTAATATCACAGGTAGCACAAGTTGTCCTTCCTGTCAGTGAAAGCATGGAAACATACACAAAGACATTGTACGTTCAAAAACAAGTAATCTGAGGAGAACTTGCAAAATATAACACTGCCCATCCTTTACTTTTTACCTCACTGCACTTTTTTAATATTGCCATGCTCTTTTGCGCCACAGGGCTGTTGAGCAGTGGTCCCTGCTCCCTCATATTTTTCATCCTTGAATTATGGAAAAAATCCTCTGGCCTTTTAATTCCACTGCCTAACATAATGAGTAATGACATCCAATCAAGGTCTATTGTCTCACTTTCAGGAGAGTTCACATCATCCCCACTTCCTGGCAGTTCAGACCTGGGTCAGTTCCGTGGCGACGTGTGTCCCGCAGGACACTATTGTCCTGGAGGGAGTTCAAATCCAAGCCCCTGTCCTCCAGGTAGAAAACCAGTACATCAGAGACAGAGCACTGAAATTGTTTATTAACGTAACATGTATCTTCAATGTTTTCTTAAACAGGGGCACATACTGTACACGTCTCCCGTCATTTCCCTGAAACCGTTGTTTGACCTCTCACTTCTTATTGCATCGTGCCAAATGTACAGTGCCATAAACCCCTCAGACCATTAGAGGGGGTTGTAAAACATAATGAGAATCCAATGAAACTGTCATAATGGTCAGCCAGCTACTTAACCAAGGGAATTAAAATAGACATGTTTGCTTTGCACATTTTATTTCCTTCTCCATCTCTGTCTGTGCAATTGTGTAATCGCACAATTGGGGTGATAATGGTGTGTGTGTGTGATAATGGTGATAATTTGTCTAATCCATATACGGTAGGCACTTTCCTGGGGAAGTCGGCAGCAGAGTCGGAAGCTGACTGTCAAGCTTGTTACCCAGGTTTCTACTGTCCCTCATGGGCTCAGCTCTCTGCTGACCTCTTGTGCCCACCGGGGTGGTTCTGTCCTCCACGATCAAAGTCTGGACATCAGCCAGGTACAGTGCATGATCCGGGTCAGCGCAAGTTCAACCACAGTAGTCTGTCCACTTCATCACTTATAGCACTTGCAGTGTTGCATCACATACTTTATTAGAACTTTTGAAATAATTGGTCATTATGCTCACATGATGCAGCTGATAGCTTAGGTCAAAACTTTACACCATAAACCTACACAGAATGTTTTACAGTGGAGACAATAACTATGAAATTGGTTGCAATAAAAAGTACAAAAAATAATTATAGTTTAACTGCAAGGTCGACAATGCTCCATGTGGCCATATGAAAGATGAGAGTACAGACATTGCGTATACGTCCTTTAACTTTTGTTGTAAGTGTGAAGCAGAACCAAACGATGCATACATATCCTGCATACCATGGAGGTGGTTTTATGCCTCAGGTGAGCTTTCCTCCTATTTCCTCCTATATTTAAGGTACGCCTAGACGTTCTTTGAAAGGCATCCTCATCTCTGCTTGCTAATTTGAGCATAAAATGGCCCAGATCCTATAAATAGTCTCCAGCTCGTTGCTGTCAGAGTCAGGGTATCTGCTGTTGAGCCTGCTCTCTCTTTTCATCGCCTCACACCCGTGGGATTTTGGTATGAGACAAATGCAGCTCTTTCAAAGCTCTTCACTGCTTTGTTTTACATCCTACCACATTAGGCATGGTGGAATAAATGTTACTCATGTGTTTTGGTCACATGAGTAATGGCACCTAGTTTTTTTTAAAATATTTACATTACTTTTTGTTTTCTTTTTGCGTCACAGAATATCAGTGCCCACCGGGCCACTCGTGTCCACGTGGCAGTGCTGAGCCGTACATCTGTAGTCCTGGCACGTTTCAGTCTGTGTCTGGACAGTCAGCTTGTAACACCTGCCCACCAGGTAATTAAGAAGATTACTTGTGCACACATCTATTTTTAGACAATAGACCTGTACATTAACAAATAAAGGTGACCTGATGTAAAATGGCACACCAACCTATTTAGGTTTCTACTGTGTGGAGGGTTCGATTGTACCATCACCTTGTCCTTTGGGGCATGTCAATCCATCAGCTGGCAGGACGTCCCTCACTGACTGCTCCCCCTGCCCCTCCGGCTTCTTCTGTAACAGCACTGCGCTGACACAGCCGTCTGGGCCCTGCCGCCCAGGTCTGACAGCCCAGTGTCACCCTGGAAAAGACTATATTTAACTGTATTTCTGCATCTAATGACACTTCAGCTTCCCTGAATTACACAGTTCATTTACAAATGCTGCAGTGCTCTCCGTCACATGTTTAACTGCAGTGTCTTCAACAGGACATTTTTGTTCCCTGGGGTCTACCGAGGTTTCTCCCGTCTCCCAGGCTTATGGAGATATTTGTCCGATGGGACACGTCTGCCCTCAGGGCAGTGGGGCACCAAAGCCCTGTCCTGTTGGCAGCTTCCTCCCAGAGACTGGAGCTTCCTCCACATCTCAGTGCCAGTCTTGCCCCCCAGGGGAATACTGCCTCAGTCCTGGAGCCTCACAGCCCACAGGTGGGAGATTTGACCAGGTTTCCATTAATCACGCCTGTCATTGCTTAATGGGTTACAAAACCAGTTGTGTAATGCCCAACACATGTCATGTTTAGTGGCAAACTACAAGTGAGCACAGGTTTAGGAGTTCACTCATGTCACATCTAATCTAATAGATTTGCCCAAATCTAATAGATTTTATTCAGGGATATAAATATCAAGCGTTATGGTGAGACTAAATGGTAATTTAGTTTGGTTTGCAGGCTGAGGCGGCACATAATGAGTTATGTAATGATTCCCTGCATGCAACCCTTTCATAATGCGTCTCTTTGTTAGGTCTGTGTTTTGCAGGTTTCTTCTGTGCTGGAGGTGCAGACGGCCCCACACCTCGAGCCAACTCCTCTCTGTTCGGCTGCCTCCATCAGATCCTGGAGGTTTATTCCGCAGAGACAGGAACTGCCTTCTGGATGCACAATCTGTCATTCTTCAATAATTTGGGGAGGAAAAGTAATTGCATGATGAATGGCTCAGTTGAAAAGACGTTACATCAGTTTCTTTAAACTGTTCAACCATAGTATAGAACCTTATGTGTCTGGATGAATGTCCCTCAAAGCAACAGCTTTCATTTTGACCTTCCCCCTCAACAATTCTGCAATTAATCATTGCCCTACAGTGTAACATCGTACAAAGATGCTGTTCCTTTGACTGTCAAATCTATTAAATCAGCATACAGGGAAAAAAACAGATTGGCTTGCCTTTGATTTTCTGTCTGCGAGACAAAGATGTCAACTTAGGCCATTTAACTGATTTATCTGCCATTTCCTAGGAGATGCTGGAGGAATCGAAGTGGTAACGGCGCCACAGGCAGACTCAGACCACACGATGACCCGCTCACCGCCATATCACAAGAGTCCACATTATGCATGTTCCACCTACAGAGGAGATATATGCCCTCGAGGTGGGTAAATCCTCACAGTGAACCTAATGTGATTCTTGGTTCACCCCCTGAAGCATACATATTATCTTGCTCATGACATGGTTGTTCATGGTGCTGCAGCTGCTGTGGTATGACCGACCTCGCCACCGTCCACGTTTGTGGCATATTTTAAAAAATCACTGGGTTTTTTAATTAATGTTGGAAGAGGTATTTTAGAAAAGGGTTTTCAATTGCACTCCATAATAAAATTATCTTAATGGAACAGTGAAAATACAAGATAGAGTCTAATGATTATGCAAATGCTTCTGCAACTGCTGCTGCTCGAAGGTTTAATTTGCCCCCGTTTGAAGATCTGACAGCCTGAATGTTGGAGTTGGACTTCGATGAAGACAGTTGTGTGTCAGGGCGTGTGCAACAGCAAGTGGGGTAATAAAAGCTGATGTCAGATCAGCCAGGCACAGATATCAGTTCTCCTAACAAAGCAATTACTTTCCCCCTGATGGATGAGACATCTGGTGAGTGAACTGTAAATACGAGCAGAAAATAATTTGTGGGTGGGAGTTAAAAAGTTCAGGATTGGGGGGTGTGTGTGAATTAGAACTGTCGTCCTCCTGACTGGTCTCTCCATCTGGCACAAGTTGTTTATTTTGTGATACTTGGCTGTTTATGCAGGTTTCTATTGTCCCTTGGGTTCTGCCTACCCTCAGCCCTGTGAGACTGGCTCTTACTGTAACCAGACGGGTCTACATGAGCCTGTGGGGTCCTGCGCTGCAGGATATTACTGCCCTGAAGCCTCTTCAGACCCCCACGCCATCCCTTGCCCCACAGGACACTACTGCCCTCTTGGAACACCTCATCCTCTGCCCTGCCCTCCTGGGACCATAAAAAGTAAGACACTGCTCGTCTTTTAACCTGGCTGTCATTCCTGTGTGGACTGTCCATTTATCCAAGGAGTCTGTGCTGCATCATTTAAAAGAGAAATATGGTAATTATCCCCTGCCTACTTTTACTAATTAATGGTGAATGAGTCAACGCTAAAATGAGAACGACAGCGCTAAATCCCCTTTGTTGACATTATATCCCTATATGGGATAATACATATATATAATATCCCTATATGAACTGGTGTCTGTCTTCGCAGTTCACTGACATGGTGTTGCATGAACTTCCATTGAAACCCTTTTCTCTCCCTCGGGTGCTTATGAATAATTTCCGTCACAAAGCGGTTTAGTCTTGTAATTGTATTCTTGTCTCAAGGCGGACAACTAATAGAGTCCCATTAAAATGTGCTGTAGCTCCTTAGTATGGTCATGAATTATAAGATGTTGAGGGGAATAGATATGTACTTTGCATTGGATTACCTCAGTTATCTATCCTAATGCTTCCATTACCCCGACTTACAGCGTGATTTGTTTTGTTGTTTGCGTGCGTACAGCTCCATGATAAGAGCATAAACAATCCAGAACAAAGTGAATGCATTATGATGGGTATGTTTTCACATAGGTTCTTTTGGTGGATCTACAGCTGAGTCCTGCCAGCTGTGTCCTTCAGGTCACTACTGTCATCAGAGTGGGAGAAGTGGGCCCACTGGCCAGTGTGCAGAAGGCTATTACTGTCCTGAGGGACAGAGCTCTGAGAGGCCACAACAACATATCTGCTCAGTAGGACATTACTGTGAGAAGGTCAGCATTATAGTCTTTATGCTGCTGTCAGACATCACTGTTGAATATTGTACTTGATGTCACTGTGTAGACCTCCTCAGATGTGGCTCTTAATCTGCAATGACGTGCGTGTGTGTGTGTTGCTGCATACTTTCTGTCTGAGTCGGTGTTATTGTTCTCCCAAGATTATTCCTGACGATGCGTGCTATTTTCCCAGATATGAAATCTAATAAAATTTAATGGTCGCTTCAGGGCAGTGTCAGGCAGACAGCCTGCCTTCCAGGCAGCTACCAGCTCAGGCCAGGCCAGGGCAGCTGTGAGACATGCCCTTCTGGCTCCTACTGTCATGATCAAGGTGAAGCTGATGGATGACTAAGCATTAGCAGCGGGGAACACAAATGTATATCAACTTTATTTCAACGATGCCCACTGTTTTAAGAAAAATATTTCCCTCCTTAAACATTAGGAATGACCCTTCCAGTTGTCTGTGAGAGAGGATTTTATTGTCCTCGAGGATCTTCAAACCAGCGTCCCTGTCCAACGGGGACCTATGGAAACGTATCAGGACTATATGAGGAAGACCAGTGCTCACCGTGTGACCCTGGCATGTACTGTGCAGCAGCTGGTATGACGCATCTCTTTCTCATAGATATCAATCTGCAATGTGTTCCACAAATAAGTAGAAATAAATTGCTGTTTTGTTGTTAGTGTGATGAAAAACCATCCCAGAACAGTATATTGTTTATAAAGGGAGGACTTCCCCCAGTGGGCCATGCACTGCTGGCTTTGTATGTGTTGGAAGAGCCACTGAAGCTTCGCCATCCAATGATCTAACTGGATTCCCATGCCCTCCTGGCTTCTACTGCTCTGCAGGGACCTCTGTGCCAGAGCCATGCCCAAAAGGAACGTTCAGGTACAAACAATTTAGTGTGTCTATATTCTCCAGTAGGACAGAGTTGAGAATAGCATCTGTTTTCCACACTGAACTCATTGTCATGTGTCATGGAATCAGCTTTCCTGCGCGACTTGGTGCACGATGCATAAGATACGCATTGTCAGCAATATTCAGATAGGTTGAGGCATTGAAGGATGACTGGCTGAGTAATAAGCAGCCAAAAGTGGGAGACATCATTCCACCTACACCATCACCCCCCTAACCCCCACCGGCAGCCTAGACTGAGGCCATTTACTCATTCTGCTGACAACAAACACTGAGCCTACAGTACCATCTGCATGCCTCAGCAGTCATCGTAGTCCAAATCACTGAGATCGCTTTTTTCCCCCACCTCATTTAGAGTTTGATGTGACTGTTGAGCTCATGCTAAGGAAAATCACTAGTGGTTCAGACGCAGACCCAGAATGTGGGACAGAACACAGGCTGGTTGGAGTGAACCAGTCTGAGGGTTTGTTTACAGATGTGAGACTGCTGTAGGACTGGGGGCAGGAGTGCGGAGACCAGACAGCGGAATGGTGAAGTTAACTTGGAAGCAGACACAGGAGTCAGCACAAGGGAAGCACAGTAGTCACTCAACTGGCAATCACACATGGAGGGGGAGAAAAAACAGTGAGGACATATTACCATATGGTGAAACAGGAGGAACTGGCAATAAATGGAGGAGAAGATTGGGGCTTAAGTAGTCTGGCAGCAGGTGAGGCAGGTAGATGAGCTGATTAATGGATGAAAAGAACCAGGTGTCAGAGACAGCCAGCAGCAAGGGGGGGGGATTCAGAAGCTGTGCCCAGCTCCAGTCCTCCAGACCGCCAACTGACATAGACTGACACACATGGAGATAGATAGATAGATAGATAGATAGATAGATAGATAGATAGATAGATAGATAGATGTGTGTGTGTGTCTTCTGTAATTTCCAATCATTAGTATGCTGACATATCTTGCCAGTGAACAGAGTGGACTTGTGGAGGAGTCTCAGTGTGTTCAGTGCACTCCTGGCTTCTACTGTTGGGAAACTGGCCTCTCTGCTGTCTCTGGTCCCTGCCTGCCAGGTAAGGAAATAATATTACTGTGGTACATTTTTTTGACTTGATATAAACAGAGGCTTTTCATTAAAATGCATTTTAATGAGAGGTTTTCTGCCCAGGTTTCTACTGTCGAGAAGGATCTCACACTGCTGCTCCAGTGTCGAGTGCATCTGGTAGTGTTTGTCCAGCCGGCCACTACTGTGCAGAGGGCAGCAGTGTGCCCTCACCGTGCCCAGCTGGCACTTTCCAAAACCAGACTGGAGCCAGAGGCAAAGATGACTGCAGACCGTGCCCTCTTGGTACACTCTGATTTACACTGTGTGAACTCGACTCTGCAAAACTGGCTTTACTAATGTGCTGTGCAAATTTCTTTCACCCCTGTCTTAACACGACCTCTCGCTGTTCAAATGCCGTTATCAGGCCGGTTTCAGGATTTATCCGGCCAAACAGAGTGTCTTCCCTGTCCTCCTGGGTTCCACTGCCAGAGCCCCAGCCCCACCAGAGAGGGCTACACTGGAGTTTCCAACCCTCTGCTCTGCCCAGCAGGCTACATCTGTCCAATGGAGAATCCAGGTGGTCAGCCCCTGCCCTGCCCCAAAGGAACCTACAGCCCCAAACAGGGTCTCAGCAACATAGGTAACAGTCCAGATCATCTGAGGGGGAAAAAGATAAAAATTTGACTTGCCTTGTAATTTGAAGGCCAATAGAGATTAGAGTACACAGTGTATGGAGGCAGATATTTTGTATTTGAAAGCTAGTTGTTAATTTACTTCAACAAAAGAAAACAGGCGAGATAATCAGATTGGTTTTCCCTTGAAATGACCCTCCTCCTCAGTTTAGTAGGACCATTTACCTTTGGGATGCTGACACGCAGCAGTGTGCATTCCTCTCAGGCGGGTTGATTGATGGCACTTGGCAGGAAGCTTGTTTGTCTTTTAGGACCGGAGTCAAAGCTGTCAGTCTCCATCTGCAGGTGAGTGCCAAGTGTGTCCAGGCGGTCAGTTCTGTGGGTCTGACGGTTTGGTCGAGCCCTCCGGGTTGTGTGCCTCCGGGTTTCTTTGTCTGACAGGAGCCACTGTGCCAAATCCGTCTGACAACAGAACCGGATCGCTCTGTCCACCTGGGATTTTCTGCACAAATGGGCAAAGGACAGGTAAAAGAGAAAAATGTCTTGGTTTCGTCATTAGTTTCAAATTTGGAATGATGAATTTTAAAGGGTTATAATCCTTTTTCTGTGGTTAGGTGATTGCTTGGCAGGGTTTTATTGTGGCTGGGGCTCCAGCAGAGCAGATCAGGCTCTGTGCCCAGCTGGTTTCTTCTGCCCCCGTGGAGCACTGATCCCAGTACCTTGTCCTCCAGGAACCTTTAGCTCTAAAGAAGGAAACGCACATCAGGACAACTGCACCACCTGTCCTCCTGGATCTTACTGTCAATGTATGAAGCATATATTGTTATCAAGTTATCTCTTACTTTCACTACAGACATAGAGTTTAATGATTGAACATCGATTCAATTGGCCAAAAGCACTCGAGGGAGGTTTTACTAATTGAATCTGAGCGGACACATCTCGATGTACAATGGGTACAGGTGGTGGATGTCACACCTCATTTTATTTCTGCTAAACTGACAATTGATTTTACTGTGTTGGTGAATCAATATTTTTGATCAAGTCGTGTTATTTCTTCAAAGACAAATATGTTAGTCGCTCAAACTTTGCAAGAAAGCGATTTGTTTTAACCCTTTTATCGGATCAGCGCCAGTGTCGTTGTCATTTTTGTTGTTGTGGTCTAGTTGCAGGTACTGTCAGGCCTGCACTTTGTCCACCCGGATACTACTGTCCTTCAGGACTGGTTGTAGGGCTGGAGTTTCCTTGCCCACCTGGCACTGTGCAGAACCAGGTTGGAGCCTCCAGTCCTGATGCCTGCCTGCCCTGCCCTGCTGGTATGGAGATGACTGTGGAGATGAGTGTTTTTTCAAAGATTGACGCTTGTGCTTTATTCTGCCTGTGTTTCCTGCAGGAATGTTCTGCGCACAGTCTGGTCTGTCCCAGCCCACTGGACTTTGTGAGGCAGGCTACTACTGTCCTGCTGGATCAAGCAGCCCGAACCCAACCGAGTATCAGGTGCTGTTCTAGTTTTTATTCAGCTACCTCTGTAGGTGAATAACAAATTGAAATTGTTCAGCTGATCCTTGTCCCTAGTGAATTATTCGTCAACATGGCTATGTTAAAATGAGATTGGTAAATCAGTGGAAAATCCACTTTTCATTCTTCCTGGGGTAAACAGTACTTTCACTGAATTCCCACTGGCCAATGAGAAATATTAGAATATAACCTGATTTGCTAAGACTGTTTGGCCTCAGGGGTACAACGTCAGCTTCACACATGGTAATACAAAAATCAAATAAGAAAATTGGTATATTGCTGAGCATGTTCTAATGGGAATACAATATTCTGATGTAATGACCAGATGACCCCTCCACATTGCATTTCAGACCCACTGTGATTAAGCTCCAGGCTTTGCATCCATCCAGGCACATTTGTGTAGTGTCGTGTAATGAACTTTTCAGCCTCTGGAGATCTCAGAGCTTTATTAGACTATATATTGTTGACAGTGTGGGGGCAATCCATAACAGACACGTTCATTCTAAGGGAATTGTATTGTAGAGTACTAATGTATGTGTTTATGAATTACATGCCTTAGTTGAATCTTTTTCATCTTCATCTTTTTCCTTGTTTTTCAGAGTAATTCTACGGGAAGCCGTCTTTGCCCTCCTGGCCACTACTGCCCCTCTGGCACTGCCTATCCACTCCCCTGCCCCACAGGTTCTCTTTCCGTTTCCCAAGGACTTAAGGGAATAAGCGAATGCCAGCTCTGCCCCCCTGGATTGTTTTGTGACAAACCTGCATTAGCAGAGCTCTCAGATGCACTCCCCTGTCATGCTGGGTAAACCCCCCTGCTATTTCAGTTTGAATTTATTTACATTGTTCATTTGACTGTTTTCATCAGAGTGGGTCAGAAAATTGTTTTGCTCACAAACAATTGTGTTTTTTAAAGTTACTTTTTTGACTCTGTCTTTCTTTCAGTCTGTATAAAGTGTTCCTTTTTTAGGGTACTGGGTAGGAATAAGGTACTTTATGGGTTGGGTTTAAACTTGGATCAAAGAGACCAGTCCAAAATGTCAGCAAGATGTGGCGTGTTGCAAAATCAAACACAAGCCACTGTGTGTGTGATACCTTCAAAACCAGACAGATAAAAAGGAGAGCAGATGCCTTTCACGTGTGTTCCAGCAGTGTTAGAGGGGGTGGGGGTAAGGGTCTCCACCTGGGCAAGATCCAAACTTAGATGACTTTGATAAGTGTTGCACTTGGTTCCAAACACGCTGTGCAATAAATAATCACAGATAAAACCCACTTTAAAGCATCTGCAGTGCTTCAGTTTGTGTGCCAAAGGTTTCAGAATCTGTTTTTTTTCTGTTCTAGGTTTAGAGATGAGACACATTCCATCTGCAGGAAGTAAAAAAAAAATCAAAATGATTCAGATATGAAGAAACTTTTCTGTAAACAAGCTACACTGCCGCTAACCATTCATGTGATGGACAGTGCACTGACCCTAAATCTTGTGTGGTGCTTTTAAACTGACTATGCTGAATCAAAGTGTCATTGTGGAAACAGTAGAGGAGGGAAACTGAAAATCATAATTCCTCTGATAGATTGTTCAAAGAAAGTTTCTGAAGACAGCTGGTGGCCATATCTGTGACATGACATTTGTTTATGCCAACAGGTACGTGTGTCTGGGTGGAAGCTCGAGTCCCATCCCGTCAGATGGTTCCCATGGCTACCTCTGTCCTGCTGGCCATAGTTGTTCTGTTGGCTCAGCGTATGAGGTACCGTGCAGGCCTGGTACATACAGTCCTACGCCTGGAGCAGCGCACTGCACAATATGTCCACAGGGGACAATGTGTTCCTCATTAGCCACTCAAGAGCCGTCCGTCTGTCCGTCTGGTGAGGACGGAGGGGAAAAAAGGTTTTCAGTCCATTGATAGAATTTACTACAATAATATCAATGTGCTATTTATTTAGGTCATTTTTGCCCTGCTGGGACAGCCCTGCCTCATGCCTGCCCCCTAGGGACATTCAACAGACAGACAGGAGCCCACTCTCCATCTATATGCACGCCCTGTCCCTCTGGAATGTACTGCAGCTCACATGGAGCCTCAGGGCCACAAGGTAAACACACACATACACACACACACACACACACACACACACACACACACACACACAAAGCCTTATGCTAGTTACACAGTATAGTATTAGGTAACAAAACTGTCGTTGCAGGCTCTTGTTTGCAGGGTTTTTTCTGCCAAGGTGGCGCAATGGGGCCAACACCTCAGAGCTCTGACAGCTTCCCCCTGAATGGGCCTTGCCCTGTGGGCCACTACTGTCCTGCAGGGTGCCTCTCTCCTGTGCCATGTCCTCTTGGCAGTATTCGCAACACCACTGGTACACATATCTGCAAACAGCATTTTCCTCCTATTCACTGTGTTATGTATTGAATATTTTGTTATCCACTTCATATCTTAAGTTTAGAGTGTGGATTTGTTGTGCTCGTGTTATAGGAGGTGTGTCCACAGACAGCTGCTCCGCCTGCCCTGCAGGTCACTATTGCTTCACTGAGGGTTTGGCCGATGCCAGTGGCCCCTGTGCTGCTGGTTTCTACTGCCCTTTTGACTTTGCTTCAACCACTCCATATGCTTTCCTCTGCCCCAAGGTACAAGAAAACCATGTACACACCATTGCTTAACATTACTCTCCTGCTACTCTGCTACTCTGAATGCCAGCCCTCAGGTGCACCGTTATTATATTCCAACTTCTTCAGGGCCACTTCTGCCCAGAAGGCTCTGCCCTGGCCTCGCCTTGCCCCACAGGAGAGTATCAGCCCAATCCGGGTTCAGACAGCTGTATCCCCTGCAGACCTGGATTCTACTGTGAGGAGGCCATAGTGGGGGATCCATTACCCTGCCCGCCACACTCCCTCTGCCCCGCAGGTACCGTTTAAGCACAATTGCTATGAAGGATGGCAACTTGTGCACCTCTACAGCTGCCTAATTAACACACATCTGTTTAATATGTGTGGAAAAGGTGGCTTGGTCCATTGTGTGGTTTTGTGCTTGGGTGCTGTTTAATATGCCAGTTTTTACTGTGCTGACTGGGGTTCTATCTGTTAGTTATTGTGCTCATTTCCCATAATGAGGAGGCTGCAACATATCTTTATTACGGTGTGGTAGGTAGTCTTTTATATATATGTAATAAATTAAGCACAGTGTTGCTCTTCTACACGTTGTTTTCTAGGTACCATGGTGCCTCAGCCCTGTCCCAATGGGACATACACTCATCCAAACCAGGGAGGACTTCAGGAAGAGAGAGAGTGTTTACCTTGTCCTTCGGGGAAGTTCTGCAGGTATGTGCAACAACCCACCTGCTGCATGCGCGATAGAGTGCTCCATTGTGCCTTGTCTCACACTTAGCAGTATTTGTACACTCACAGACAGGAAAAAAAAACAAGTGTACCATTGCATACACACGGAAACAGTTTCATCATCATGCTCACAATGAACAGAGTGCAGTAGTTTATCACGCTCAGGAGTCATAGATCACACAACAGCCAAAGTAACATCATAATCTATATCTATATCTATATATTTGGATTGATGGATTGATGGATGGATAGATAGATATTTTATTTCCTTCAAACTGTACCAGTGCAGTGGTTTGGTTAAAGTAATGTTGTGTATATTCTCTTCAGGGCTGGAAAGATCCAGGGCAGGTGTGCTGCAGGGTATCTTTGTGTTTCTCATAGTGCAGACTTCACCCCCCAGGGACTAGAGTCTAATTTGACCCAGTGTCAGTTGGATATGCAGTGTGCTGGACCATGCCCACCAGGTACAATACACAAATAAACTGGTATTACTGCCTCACAGTTGTATCCCTTAATCAGTTTATAGTGAAGGTATTTCAAATGAAGAACACATTGTTATTGTATCTAGGTTTCTATTGTCCTGAAGGTTCAGAGGGGCCTCAGCTGTGTCCTGCAAATACTGTCAGGAGCTCTGCAGGAGGTAGTGGCCCACAGGACTGCTTACCTTGCCCACCTCAGCACTGGTGTAAACCTGGTACGAGATGATAATGGCTCGTCTCAGTGCATGTTTGGGTGGTTGGATTGTTTTTGTTACTACTGTAATTAGTTTCTGGGATCATAGGCTGAGAATAACAGTCGTGCTGGTTTGCAGGAGATCCGGTTCTTTATCTGTGTCCCGCTGGTCATTACTGTGATGGTCTGACTGGCAGTAACTTCAGTGGCGGTCCACAGCCATGTCCTCTGTACACCTATCGAGCTTCACCCGGAGCAGGCAACAAGGGCGACTGCCTGTCCTGCCCTCCTGGTTCACACTGTAACAGCACAGGTCTGACAGACTGCATCTCTCTTATTACAAATATTAATGTATCCAATTTATCTATTTTCTACTGAGGGTGATTTTTTTTTTGTCATTTCCTATATCTTGTGCCGACAACTGTAAAAAGCACTAACGTTCCTCTCTTGTGTAGATTTGAATTTACATTTGCAAGGATAGTTCAAAGAAAACAGCCAATGTGTGCACTCTATTATACCTGTGCCAGAGATAAGTGTGAAGGAGTTATGTGATTGAAGTCAGTGCATTTTAAACTCGTCATACTGCTGGCTATAGTAATGACTGACTGGTAGTTTTACAAAGAGGGCTTTTTTTCTGATCTCGCCCATTAATGCATAATGTTTAAAGAATTGCCATATAGTTTCTTTATCTAGCTGATGATATAGTCTGCCTTACTTTTCTCTCCCATATCTTTGCACGCTTATGTGACGGCTTCTTAAATAATGAACAGGAAGAATTTCATTATGTGCTGGTGTCATTTTTATCAACTTTATGGTTTAGGTTTATTACTTAAAGTCGTCAGCATGTGTGTGCGTGTGTGTGTACAATAATGCAGCAGATTTATTTTTCCATAATGTGTTATAGCGTGTGAAGTTACTGAAGGTTATTTGAAAACTTTTATGT
Source organism: Trinectes maculatus (assembly GCA_016785345.1). Taxonomy (NCBI): domain Eukaryota; kingdom Metazoa; phylum Chordata; class Actinopteri; order Pleuronectiformes; family Achiridae; genus Trinectes; species Trinectes maculatus. The sequence continues at coordinate 387,896 of JAFBJQ010000692.1, forward strand.
TCCAGGGCTCACTGATTATTCCAACAGTCCTTGTCCACCCGGTTACTGGTGCAGTGGGTCTGGCCCGCCCATCTTTTGCCCCGCAGGCACCAAGAGGTCCCATCCTGGAGCTGCTGCACCCACACAGTGTGAGCCCTGTGCAGGGGGAACCTTCTGCCCAGACCCTCACGCTACAGGAAATCCGAATGTGGAGGGAATCCCTTGCAGGTCATCTTATCAGTGCCCCACAGGTGGGATTATTTAAAGAGTTTATAATGTTAACCTATTGACACTAAATGTTTTATTTTAATAAAGACAGTGATGGGTCTCTGTAATGAGTTCTGTCCATGATCTAGGTGCAGTGTCAGAGAGGCTGTGCACAGCGGGCTCATACTGTGGACCTCAGACTGCTGAGCCTCAAGTTTGTCCTGAAGGTTATTGGTGTCCTGAGGGATCCCATTCCTACAACACCCCCAATCAACTGTGAGTGCAAAAAAAACCCTGTAAACCCTGCCACATGAACACATGTTTGTAAGCTTGATGGAGAAATGAGGAGCTTTCACTTGTTGAAACCCTGAAGGCTCTGGGTTTCGGACTGAGTCCACAGAGGGTGGGATGAAGCGTTATAAATAATCATGTTACCATGCTCCACAGCTGTCATTTCCCCTACTACTGCCCAGCCAACAGCTCTGCCGTAACGCCCTGTGAGGGTGGCTCCATGCCTGTCAACACCAGCGGGCTCAGAGGATCCAAAAGCAGCTGCTGCAGTGTGTGTGAAGGGGGCACTTATCGTCCCCATCGCTCCCCAGCCCTGCATTGCCTTACATGTCCACCTGGATACTACTGCCCCCCGGGTACCCCACTAAGCACCACGCCCCAGACCACAGCTCATTGCATAGAACATACTGCATGTCACTTCTCTCAATAAAGTGTGATTTTATTTTTAATTCAACAGGTACTGATCACTACAACAGGAACCCCTGCCCTTTAGGGTACGTTTGTCCCCTAGGATCCACTCAACCTACGCCCTGCCCCCCTGGTTCCTTTGGTAACCTCACTAATGCTGAAACAGTGGATGATTGTCACCCATGTCCAGCTGGCACCTTCAACCACCTGCCTGCCCAGAAGGCCTGTTTTCCTTGTGGCAGCTCCTCGACCTCTTCCCCTGGTTAGACCTCATCAGAGTATCCAAAATGACCTGCACCAATATAAAACGCTCTTTTCTTAGATTAGCTAACACATTTAAATATTACATTTATGAAGCAGTTTTTTTTATCTTTGTTGATCACATAGGCTTGTTGTGTCATCTGTTTACCCAGGTTCCTCTTCTTGTACCTGCCTGGGTAAAAACCGTGCGTTCCAGCACTCTGATGGTTCCTGTTTGTGCAGAACTGGTTTTATCTTCTACAATGAGCTGGATTTCAAACGCTCCATCTCTGACAGTGAATGGGACTGTCAGCCTGAGGTCAGTGGTAGATCTGAAACTTACTTTTCCCCTATCTCTTTACAACATTTCCCATAACTGACCAACTCGCATAACATATTCCACTCCCTTGTTTTATGTGTGTGTGTGTGTGTGTGTCTCAGGTGAACAGACGATGTGCCACAGGACAGGTACGCCTAGCAGCAACCAGAGAGTGTGTCTCACCTTCCCTTCACTCCTGTAATATCACCTGTGGACCACGTGGAGGAACTCTGGATGTGGAGATGGGAATGTGAGTCTCTCTTATGTTTTTCAATTCTCTGTAGTCCTTCAGAGTACTTTTGAGAAACATGGATATCTGATACTGTGCCATGGGAACATATCTAGTGAACATATATATAGATTGTTTTGTCTGCATTTCTCATTTTATGATCACTGCAGATGTGGGAGAAAGAAAACATTTCTGGCTTGCTCTGTCGACCAGTTTTTATTTGGGAAATGAAATAGTTTGTTATGCTCTCTGTCTTTTGTCTTATCTGCCCGGTCCTGACCCTCCAGCTGCCAGTGTGAGCGATATGTGTCAGCCGAGGAGCTGTGCAACACTTCCTGTCTTTCCCGGCTGCCTCAGCTCTCTGCCCAGCTCAGGCCCGATGGACACCTGCTGCTCAGCCTGACGGAACCAAACAGAGCGGTCTGGGCAAGAGTAAGGGCTTTTGACAAACTGATGATCATCCAAACCTCAACCCATGCAGTATTTATTTACCCCATTCTCGCTGATCAATTACAGTAAAGTAAATGAGAGGAAGGGTTTCAGGGTTCAGAAGCTGCTACCAACAGATAAGACGCACAAATCAAACCTCAGTGTTGTAACGATGCAACCTGGAGGCTTGTCAGGCTATAGCAGTAAACTACACTGATAAGCTGGTGAAAAGTTGGGCAGAGCAGTTATCAGGCCAGACTCGGCTCCAGATGTACACCTGTGAAATGTTGCCGCTACAGATTGTGTGATATCTCACGAAATGTAATGAACTCTTCTTACTTGGCCTCATCATTTTCCAGTAGTTTCAGTATCTATGAATGTGCATGTCCCGTGTGCTCTTTGAATGGCTTTTAATCATAAGAGATAGTGAGCAGCACCAACTTTATGATCTTAAACACCTGTTCTCCCACTGAATATAGTTTAACTACCACATACAGTATATTGTCAAGACAAATAATAATGGTTTTTGTATTGTCAATAATTATCGGTACTATGATTCTATTTCTTGAATGTGTTCATAAGTCTGTGCTATAATACTGCGTGAGCTCTTCTCATAAACATTGTCTGTTTACTTTCAGAGTGTCCCAGATGTTTTGGGACCAGATATCCATACAAAGAGTTTTGGGAGAATCCATTTGGTGCAGTTTGACTCTGAAGGAGTATTTGGTTGGATTCCCACACAGACATGGCTGATCAGTCAGTTTCTCTCAGGTGACTAGATGCAACGAGACTCCTGCACACTGAGTGTTTTGTTTTATATATATAATTCGAGTCTGCTTTTCCTTTTCTTAGAACCAACAGAATTCTTAAACACAAGGCCCAGGAGGAGGAGAGACACTGATGATGATGATGATGACCGTTTTGTTCTCCCTCGTATCCCTAACCCCATCGCCTGTCTCTCCTCCGGTGACATGCTCATTTTCCTTCTCACTATCAACCACACTGGTACTGTGTTCTCTTACAGCAAACATAATGCTTTGTTAAATACTTTATGTCATTTTAATAGTTAGTAAAACTGCTCTAAATTCATTTATGAATTTTATTCATTTATTTATAAAGACCGCCATTTGAGTCACTTCCCCGTGTACCAAAAAGACCACCTGTTTAATAGCAACCCCAGCTGGGACTTTGGTGCCTTCAGACATCTGCAGATGCTCATGAAACAAACAAAGTTCAACTCCACAAGGTCAGAGCTGAGTCCGTTCCGCAGGTAGAACCTCATGTTTGGCCTGATGTTAACTGGGTCCAGTTATATGTACAAATCCCTGCTCCTCTCACAGGTTTGCCCACGTGTTTTCAGAGAGAGGGAAGTACGTGTTTGTGGACAGCGCTGTTCCAGAGTGGAGCATGGTGGTGGTGGTGAGTGAGGAGGGGACGGAATGTGATTCTAGGGCATCTGTGTTCCAACCCATGACCCCGGCACAGCTGGTCAGATACGGGATTGTCAAGCAGCACAGACTCAACCTTCTGCCCGACTGGGGAGTGATAGCAGGTGTCTATCCCTCAGTGGTCACCAAATCTGTCTACCCATCATTTGGCTCTTTCTTACATGAATTTGACACTGACTCTGTACAGGAGTGCTGAGTCTGCTGCTGGTTGTGGTAGTAGTTCTGACCACCACGATGATTGTGCTGCGACCCAACAAAGCCAAACTCGTCTCCCAGTGGAGGATGAAGCCTAAGTGGCGCAGTCTTGGGGAGCCCTTCTGTCCAATGGAGTGTGCTTGCAATGGAGAGAGGTCAGTCGGTGTGACTGCAGGTGTTATATATATATATATATTTTTTTTTTATCCATGAGACAAGTTGTTGCTTATGTGCGGCCCCAATGGCCCTTGCAGTACAATGCACCCTTTATGGCAGATTAAACAGTGGCTCGTGTTTTGTGTTACAGCATAGTTGTCCCAAGTATAGGAGGTGTCCTAGGCAGTAGAGGTGTTGGAGAGGGTGCGGAGGCTGAGGAACCAGCTATTCTAAAGGGAGGTAAAGTCTTTTTTTTTCTTCCCACTATGAGATGGATATGGGATGGTGCAATATGTTAGAACCCACAAGTATATTATGTGTTCTGTCATCAAAAATGAAAAGTATTTGGTTTATTTTGTATTTTAAGCAAAATATTGTGCTATATCAAAAACAAGAAGTGTAAAAACTGTAGGAGACTTATTTCAGTTTTTGACCAAAGTAATAGATCAACTCAATGACTTGTATTGATCAGTATTTGTTGGTTTAAAATATCCAGAATACATCTTATGAGTTGTTGAAGTTCAAATAAATAATTTTTTGGTCAGAATTAACAACAAGGCCCATCGGTTTTGATTGACTTGATGCTTGTTGTAAACCAGAAAGTGACTACTTCAAAAACATTTCATCTCAAAAACCCTTTTTCAGCACTTTTCTTTTCAGCCAGTTTTCTGTATTGTTCCCCACGGGTGTGTGATTATGACGGAATCGACTTTTAGGCAGAGTTCTCATTTAGCGCTTATTTCATTAGTCATGAATCCTGATAGGGTGTTAAAGTGCCCATTGGTCTAATCATTACAAACCCATCTCGCATGACCAGGTGGCAGTTAACAGCCTATTCCCCATCTGATTAATGATGAAGAGAATAATGGGAAATATCACACTCTAATGACTCGTATTATTATCACAGTTTCTTATTTAGCCCCTGCAACTTTGATTCAAGTACTAATCATCCATTGCATGCTCCTTCCCACAACGACTAAAAGTCTACAGACATTCATCAGGAGTCCATAGAATGATGAAAGTGTGAATTTCCCCGATTATTGCAGACCATTACAAAACTTACACATTACTCACATCCACTGCTTCCATTCAGGAAGCGTGTCACGGCGCTGTGACTTAGAAGAGTTCAATGTAAAGACTCTGTACGACAAACTAGAGGATCAAAACCTCCACATAGCTTCACAACTGGCCAAACACCGCAAAGACACGCAGGAGTTCTACAGAAACATTTGTGAACACGCTGAGACAATTAAGGTGAGTATAGTGAAACTATTTCAGGAATGTTATTATAAAACGTTTGGTTTCAGAGACAAATCATGTAAAATTGTGTGTGTAAATATCTATACATCTTTTTCCAGAGTGTCTTTGAGAATATGGATCATAAAAAACTGAGTCTTCTCAAAGAGCTGCTAGTGTACAGTGCAGAGAGGGGTAAACCATCTGACAGCAGCGTGGGGGAGAGAGAGACAAAAGGTATGGCGAAAACTGGATGACGAGGAGGAGGCGGCAGTGAAGGATGCCATGCAGTTTGATTAGAAAAGCCAAGATTTTGACTCACTTCTCTACCACTCAAATGTTGGGCTCTGTAAATCACCTGTTGTTGGGCTTCAGGAGGCTCAAACATACTTTTTTTTATTTCTGTGAAGTGTTTTTATGCATGGACCTGTATGTTTCCATCTCTTCAGCCGAGGCCCCCGTCGCATTACTGGGAACTGTTCTCGGCTCTGTAGAGGCTCTCTTATGCAGGCTGACAGGAGAAGCCTGGCAGAACCACAGCTCGCCTGGTCCGCCATACTGTCATACTGCTCCTCATGATGCTGGATACGCACAACCCGCTGACACCAACTTCTGTTACACACAGGTACTGCAATAGCGTTTGTACTGTTTTCAGTATATTTGAACGATTGTGGTGGAGGATTATTATTGTTTTTCAATGGTATCTACAGTTTTCATCAATGAATATGACCAAAGCAGAAGCACTTCCACATGAGCCAGGTATGGAACAAATCTATATGGAAAAAAAAAATGTCTGCTACATTTCCAGAAGTGTCGGGTTGTTGTATCAGAACTGTGAAGTTGTGTCCTGTGTGTAGTTCATCTGCAGAGCGCAGCCCCTTGTCTAAGTGACCATGACCTCTCGAAGCTGGTCAGCATATCTCCTCTGTTCAAGACCCTGCATGAGATCCAGCGGTCTTTACAGAGTCTCTCCACAGCCAAGTCCTGCCAGCATCTCCACAATGGTACGGATATATCATTCAAAATGTTTTAACCCAAACTAAGAACATCAATTAGTCTAAAGTGCAAACTTTTCAATCTGTTTTATTTGCTACAGAGCATTCGATCCAGGAGAACCATAAAGGGCATCTTGTCCCAGCTGCACTGGACAACCTCTCACCTCAACACACGGCTGTTTTCCTGTTTGGTTGTCAAGTGATGCAGTTACTTGAAAAATGCCCTCTGTTCCCATCTGTGCTTTTACTACTGGCCAAGTCAATCCCTGCTCCTTCACCCTGCTGTAATGAGGCTATGATGGCACACGGCTCAGGGGACTTTTATTTTGACAAGACCAATCAAATCCTTTATCTGTCAGAGACAAAGCTTCAGCACGTGGGACATTTTATTTCCACCATCCTGCACTCCATGGCCCATATAGCGTCAGGTAATAGGAAAGTGGTCGTTGCAGTCAGTCCTGAAAACCCAGTCTTGTGCCTTGGTTTTAAAACAGTATTGCAATAGTCCCTGCAGTTTCCTTTAACAGCGTGTTTAAAGTGTGTAATATTTTATGAAAACGACACATTTTCAAATGTTTTCCAGGGTCTCAACCACAGAGCTTCATGCAGGCTCTCCATGAAGCCATTTCAGTTCTCAGCCTTCATCTGTTTAACCTGTCTTTCAAATGCAGCACAGAAGAGGTGAGTAAGTTGCCATGGACCTGACACATCGTCCTGATTGGTGGGGACGGATAATATTTAATGACTACTGTATTTCCAGTCAAACTTCAACGCTTCAGATGTGGACCATGGTGCATTAGTAAATGAATTTCTCAACATCAGAGTTCCCAGTGAGGCACATTTCACCGTGCACCTGTTAGCCAGCAGGTAGGTGATGAAACACAACCCGTAGAGTGGAGTACAGTATACGTGTCCTTTCAGCAAATAAATAACTTTTCTTCCTGCTCTCTCTTTTAGACTTGAGAAATACAAGTATTTTAAGTTAGAGCAGCTCATCTCAAACTGTAAACAGTGTTCAGCTGAGGATGCAGACACAGGTAAGACACACACACACACACACACACGCACACATCAGTTGCTGTCTTTTTCATCGGTAGAAATTCACAGTACCTTTACAAAAATATATTTTAATACTGATTTCTATTGTATGATTTCTGGTTTAATTTCTGTAGGTTTACCACCAAGAGGGACACCAGTACAGGTATCTACCGGTCACCTATCATAATCTACGAGAACAGTCACTGTCCGCTAAACACGGCACGTGTTCATTTAACGTCTCTCTCTTCCAGATATCCTGCGTCGAGGAAGAAATTGATAATTTGAACGAGTCTTTTTTGCAGCTCAGCTTGCAGCTACAGAAAAGAGCTCAAGTGAGCAGATGGCAAAAAGAGAGAGAGGAGGAGAGTGCTGGGAAGCAGCCTGCGGTAATTAACTGGAATATTACATATTGCATAACCCAAAGAATTAATCTGTGTGGTAATTGTGGGGTGAGGGGCTTGGAAACGACCGTACTGTTTTTATATCCCACAATATTCAACATGCTGAGATATTTCGTTTCCCTTTCTAACTCCTCATTAGCTTCTCATACATAAAAATAACACGTTTCATTGATACATTTAATTCAGTGTTGATAAACCAGTGAAATGCCTGACTTTCAAGATGAACTTCATTTGCTCCTCTTCAGCCTTGACTTGAATCAGTATGCATGAATATGTGTGTGCGCTTTAATTTGCATATTGGCATAATTAGTTGAGTCTGTGCCTGTTAATTAAATTGTAACGTTTACCACATCACCATATGCAATACATACTGTGGTATGTAACCTTTTGCAGAGGTCAACACCAACAGGCACCCCCAGTCTGAGTCGTAATGGAACAGTCTTGCTGGAACTGAGGAGACGATACATATCGCAGCGCCTCAGCGAGCTTCACATCACATTAGGCCAGATCAGCCAGTGGCAGCAGGATGGCAGTGAGTCAAAACGTGGATCAGGAGGCCGTAAACAGACAGACAGCAGCAGCACCGCTCTGCAGGGACACAGAGAGCATAATGAGCCTGACGTAGATGGCTGCAGTCCCACTGACGGCCAGCAGCCGGGTGGCATTTCAACTGGCCAAAGTCACATCCAACCAACTGTAGATAGCAGAGGTCCTGGAAACCGTAAACTGGAGAGTCATGTTTCTGACCAGCAGAGGGGTGAGTCTGTCCAAAGCAACGACCCTAAAACACTGCTGGACTGCCAGATGCTAGATAATCAAGATCAGCTGCATATTAATGTCCTAAGCAGTCAGACCACACTTCCAAATGCAGCTGGACATACAGATATATAGACATGTAGGAGCCCGCTAATTAAAATCTGAGTATGGAGAAACATGACCATTATTTTTCACCCTCTTGTCCTTTTGTGTTCTTTCATGTTCTGTCTAATAGAGCTGTTTTTTTTGTTTTGTTTTGTGTGCATGTAGCCCGTACCGTGCTGTCGTGTTTGTGGGGAAATGATCTGGGCTATATTCGTTTAATTATCTGTGATCCAGGAGAGAAATGACAACTTGTGGCAACAAGCGGTGGCGTGACACAGCCTGTCATCTTGTCCAAACAGTTTCTCAGTCAGGAGTTAATTCTCACCTCTAAGACGGGCTGTGTTCATTACCATATTCTAATTAAGATAATAAACTTCAGCTGACTGAGCACAAGGTGACACTTTATGCTTGTGTTGCCTCCTGCTCACAACAATCTCTCCCCCGTGCAGAGGCCCCGGCCCACTCCATGAATATTTTATATTAAATGACAATAATTCTCTGTCCCTTTTCTCCGTCTGGCTCACATGGACGACCTCTAACCTTTCTTTTCCATTCACTGAGATTCCTCCATAACTAACAGGCGAATCGATTGAAATTAAAGGTAGCTACAAAACTTTCTGCTCTTAGAGAGAAGTTTTCCGACCGGACCGCTGCCTTCCTCTGGTTCGATGTTTTTATCCGACACACATGGGGCTTGGTCTTATAATAGAAAGTGAGTATTACTACGGGGCACTGTGAGCCGGATCATAAGGTCAGATGGATCAAGTTTTCACCTACTATCAGTGTTAGCTGACAGGTCTGGGCCAAGTCCCCGTGGGCAAATTTGGCAAATGTCTAGCAGCTCTGTGTGTATCTGTGTGTTTATAAGAGGTGTGGTTCAGTGGCTTCCTGAGATTGTGTTCCTTATCATTTCTTATCAATTAGATTAGCTGGAATTTGCCACTGATCTAGCCTGTGTGTGCGTCAGAGGGGGACATGGCAGCATATAACTTCATGTTGAGCGGCCCTGGTGTGTACGTGTGTGTGTGTGTGATGATTTACTATGGTGGGCGATTATGCATTAGTCGCGCTCCAGTTGTTTCAATGAACACAAGTTATTTTTAGGAAACCTGTCTGTGTTTGTATTAGTCCTTGTATACACTATGTGCACACAGGACTTTGTGTGTCTCTGAGCTCTGTCTTCATTTGAATTTTGTTTTGTAGCTGTTACTCATTCCTAGTAGATTTACATCTCAGTTTCTAGCAGGTTTCATCCATGGCTGCCTGCTTTAATCTTGAAATCCTTTTAAATCCCTTGAAATCTGCTCTTCGCAGTTCATCCTCAAGGGCCCCTGAATGCACACATTTATACATACATGAACAAAGACAGTCTTTCTAACTCGTGTATAAATGTACTTATTTCAAAATCGCCACAGAATATTATCATGCTCTTCTGTTTTAGTCGATCATGTGTTTGAATGTATCCTCATATTTCTAAATACATTCGTTGAATGTGTGCACCCAGTTTAGAGCTGAACACTGAACTATACTCATATTGTTATATACTTATACTAAAAAACACATTAGACCAATTTGCTCACTTGTTTTTTCATTGAAACAATTTGCTTTCTGTAGGAAGTGAGTAAAACCTGCTGTGTACCTGTGAAAATACATAGCTGGGTTGGAGGCTTCCTTTCCTGAGTCTGAGGGCTCTTGTACTGTAGTCGCCATGGTACCATGGTACTGTTGCTATGGTTTCCTTATCCCCATGATGTGGTTCAAACAGGCCTGCCATATTTAGCCTGCTCCTCAGAATGCCAGGCTGCTGCCGACTCTGACAGAAACACAAGAGTGTCGATCTTTCTACATTAAAATCTGCAGCAGTAAATCCAATAGTTCCTTTCACAATGTATATTTCAAAACAAATGTGTTTTTTATTTGTTTGATGTGCAAATTTTTAGAAATCCTCTTATTGCTCAAGATATAAGACCTGCAAGATTGAATTTTACATGTATCAGGTTCATGACCGAAATGACTGTGTCCATTAAGTTGTAACGTATCAACAGATTTTGCTCAAACAGATCATCAGCATCTGTCTACATTTAACTTTTTTTTTGCACAGCAGCACAACGCTTTTCCTACAGAAGGGAGCAGGTAATACGTTTCCAAACTTAAGTCCAGAGCACACTGTAGACTGTCTGCATCTATTGATATTCTGGCTGTACTGCAGGTCTACAGAAAAGGACAGTGAGAAAAAAGCTCAATGTGCCCTGTGGATTTAGTTTGTTGGCCACTTCATTGTGTCCCCAACACACCTTTCAGTACGTAAACTACTGCTGTTGTCAGTGAGAAGGGAAAAAAAACCAAATTACACTGGTAGGCACAACAGTCTGCACAGCTGGTGTGACAGGGTTTTTTTATTGCTAAGTGTAATAGTGAGTCATTTGACCTGAATTTAAAAAATGTGTGTTTTATGCTTTGCACTGTATGTAGTAAGGTTAATTCCTTCAGTGATTAAAGAGCAATAAATTACACATGAGAGATGAGGCACAGTTGTTGCTGGAGGGAAGTCATGCAGCATGCAAGAGATTGGACCTAAATATAGAGAGAATGTCACAGAAAAGGTCAGGGGCCTTTTGAGGATGAACTCCGCAGGATGGAAGATCTTTAAATCAGTGGGTTGTGTCCTGCACGGTGTTTTATCAGCTTCACCGCTGCACTAAGCCAAAGATATAGATCAGCCAGTGTATGTGCTTAGCATTCATATGCTTTAAATGCATGATCCCGGCTATGAGTCACTGCATGTGTATGGATTTATATCTGCATGCATGAAGACACGCTTTTATATTTTGTACAGCCAAGTCACTGTATCCTCTGATATTTTTGTTTTGGGATGATGACTACACTGGAACTAAAAATACATCACCAGCTGATGTGTGTCAAATGAATTGGAGCTAGAAAGAGCTCAACAAGCAGCTGCTGATGGAGGTTAGGCAACACATGACAAAGACAGTTTTGTCTCATGGTTACTCCTCCGAATACTAATACTACTATGAATGATAATAATGATAAGACTCTGATAGATGGTGTTGTATTGGTTTGTATGCGGTGTTTTGTTTTGTTTGGCTCATCAGCCTCCATTCAAAACAGGCAGACTCGCAGGATGAGCTGTTCAGCAGGCCTCTTTTCCCACATGATAATAATAAGCTCATGCACAGCGAAGCGTCGGAAGGGAGTGACTCGCGCATGCGCGCCAAAGCCTCCGCTTGTGCGAGTGCTGGAAAACAAAGGCTGGGAGCCGCGGCTCGGAGATGTCATCTGTCATGTGTAATGGAGGAACCAGACTGCAGGCGATCGATAGTGTTGCTCTCTGATCGGCGACGTCAGACGACGATCAGCTCTGTTCCTGCTGCTGCTGCTGCTGCTGCTGTGTGAATAACAAGACTCCACATCCCGCACCACTACGCGACTGGATCGGCTTCTGGAGAATCCACAGGTTCCCCCCTCGCACCCCCCCCTCCCCTCCCCTCCCCAGTCTTTCTACGTGGACCTGAACTGGATGACAGCATCTGTGGGCGAAGGAGCTGTTGCGTCACCCCAGCAGCTGACACACATCACGGACTTGTTTATCCCGCCGCGTGGAGGCAAGACTGAAGTTAGTTATTTCTGTGGGTGATGAATTGCGAGCCTGTGGTTGGTGGAAGCCTCGAGTCGAATGTCCCACAGCATCGCTCCTCTTGCACGCGCTGTAGATTGAGAGGCTCCCTCTTGGCAGACGAGAGGGTTTGGGATTTTCACTGTTGAAACGGAGAGAGGAGCCGCGCGCTCATCCGCCGACGAGAGGCGCTGTCCGTGGTCCTGAAGCGATTTCAGCGATTCATCTTCCTCCTGGCCTCCTGTGAGGGGAACCAGCAACAGATAGAGGGACACTGTCCCCCAGCAGCTACAGAGAGAAACAAACAAACAAAACAAGCTTAATATGGTAACTCAATCCAGAGTTCACCTGCACACTCTGGTACTTTTGCTTTTTGTAGGTAAGTAAAGCTGCATGTTTTATTCCAGCATTGCATCCACGTGAAGATAAGTAGTCGCTGACCTGGTTTATGTAGTTTGAAACTTATAACTATAACATATGTGCCTATGTGAACTCAAGCCCCAGTTTAAGAGCAGTACAACAGTCCTGTGTGCAGAATACAACAGTGTTTTTAAGATTTGAGATAAAAGTCAGTTTAATAATAAGTTTTTCTTTTTCTTTCTCGCCTCTTCTGCGCCCCTGGTTTCATGTTCTCTTTACATTCGTTTTATGGGACCTAAGTAAAGAGGGTATAAAAGAAAGAATAGATGGAATCAATCTTGTCACCATGACTGCCTAGGGGGGTATTTGATGATTATATAAGCGCACTGGTTCCAGCATTGGTATGGTCACACAAAGACATCCATGGGGCCTGCTCTCTGACATCACCATCTGACTTCACTAGAAATTCATCCTGGTGTCCAGAGCCTTCCTCTTGTCATTCTGTACTATAATGCAATTACACAATATATCAGTTATTTCCCCCCTCCTTCCTGCTTGCCCACAATACCTTGCTCTCCTCCTACGCCACCCTCATTCCCTGTACCCAGCACTCACTGTCTCAATTAATCCAACCCTCTGCCTGGCACCGGCTGATTCTAATGAGCAGAGGCCATCATTAGTGCTTACTGGCCTGGATGATTTTGGAATTGTTATCAGTATTGTGACTGTGTTGCCTCTCCAGTGCTCACTGAGCTGTATAATTCAATTTATGTCTTTTCAACACCTGCTGAGTTTTGCATCTGCTTCAGTGTCATATTCACTGCGCATCAAGAGATGATGACCCCAATAAGGAACACTGGAACAGATTATTACCACAGATACAAAAAATGTGTCACAGTCCTGTGTGTGTGTGTGGTTATGTTATTAGTCAGTGAATAAACTGGAAATGCTGTTGCTGCCCACACACACACACACATACACACACATACAGTGTATCTGAACTATAGCTGCATATTTAAGCAGTACTTTACTTGATGGAGTTATTGAGCATACAAGATATTACACACTGGTAGTGCCAAACTGCACATACATTATTCTACAAGGGTGAAGCAGCAAAAGGCAAAACAAACTTTTAAGTACAACTTATAATGTGAACATGTTGTCTGAGCTAGATGTTCATCATATTTTAATATTCCCCCAGTCCACCTGAGTCAGCCAGTATGTGTCGATGTCCCCTCGGACACAGAGGCGGTCTTGGGGAAATCCATGTTGTTGACTTGTATCGCCTGTATGAGGAGGGAGGAGGTCAAAGTGAAGACGCGTGTGGATTGGTATTACAAGCCAAACGATGAAAAAGACATCCCAAAAACACATGTAGGTTGCTTTGACATTATAGAATATAACATGTATGTATGTACATTTTGCTTATGTTGCATGCACTCCTGCCTACTTTTCTTTTTTTTCCCCTAGATATACAAGTATGAAGGTGAATCACCGGCAGAATTGGATGGACCCTTTAAGGGTCGTCTTACATGGAACGGGAGCCAGGACTTGCAAGATGTCTCCATTCAAATCGTTAACGTCACCTATAACGACAGTGGTGTCTATGAATGCCACGTGTACCGCGAGTTTGAGTTTAAGTACTTCAATCCCTCTGTGTACCTCATAAAGAACATTACGCTGACCGTGATAGAGAAAGGTACGTTGTCTTATTTCTTTCTCAGGTTTTACCAAATGCTTCATTTCCAAGGCGGTACAGTGTTCAGTGACACTGGTAATATCAATCAGTTCAGCCTTGCACAAGTTCATTCAGGCCTCAGTGTCTTGTAGGCTGCAAAGGGCTTGTCAGGCTGCAACATACCTCTGTGTGGTTACCAAAAGTAAATAGTAGTCCCGAGAGATCCACAATTCGAATCTGACACTCAAATGTTTAGAAAGCTGTTGACATCATCATTTGCCAAACAATGTAATTTTATCTCAGCATTTTAAAAAAATTGAAAATGCAAAGTAATTTAACAGCCCTGAAGGAAATGTATAAATTACACTTGGCCATTATATATGCCGGCACAGAGCAAGATAATTGATAATTTCATCAGAGAATTGTAAATTTTGATGCAGGGTGACTGAGCTCTTACGTTACAGATGCTGATGATACAGTTGTATGACAGACATGTTAATTCACAATCCCCCATGGTGGAAATACTAGTCTGACCGTATGCTGTGTTGACCTCTGTGTGCCCAGTGCTCTCCCTGTGCACTGTGTTCCTCATGTGACCTTGCATAAAGTGTTTAAGTGGAATTTGTGTGTCAGCACCACCTTTCCCTTCTCTTTTCAACGGCAATGATGAGAATTAACTGTGTGTTTTGTTTTGTCTGCCTTACTAAAGCTGTTCTTCTGTTGTCAGTGAGGGGGTTAATTCAAACCAACTACTTTGCTATCTATAAAAAAGGGGTAACGTATTCTGCTTCCTGAATGCTTGGCTTGCTGAATGTTCCATTTTCCACCTTGATCGAATATACAACACAACATGTATATTTGGAACAACTGAACTCTTCCCATTTTAACATCTGCTTGCACGTGGTACATATAGTTCACAATCAGAGGCATATAAGGTTTGGATTGTTGAAACCAGGGTCTGTTCTGAAACAAAGAAAAGTGCCAGTTTGAATGGGTTAATCTCTTTTAAGAGCAAGTTAGTAAACTGTTTGATTTTTCTTATAAATAAATAAATAAATAAAAGCCTCTACCTCACATCTCCTACAACAGCGGTATCAAATTTCACATAGCCTAAAGCCAGTATATTGTACATTATAGCTTGGGTGTCGTATTACGGTAATGTTTCCCATAGTAGTGAAATGGATTTGCTCAGGACAAACATCTTTGCTCTCCCAACTAAGGGCTTATATTACACTAATAGGCTCTATTTGCAGTGGCTGCAGAATCAAATCAGTGAAGGCTGTCAACTGGTCAGTGGGCTGTCTGGAATTTGGTACACATTCATTGGTAAAGTGGTTCACAGTGGCTGATAATAACTTTCAAAATTGAAGCTTAAATAATCTTTTTTTTGGTTGTAAACAATAGGCAGTTGATAGTGTGGATGTAAAATTGGTTTTTGCTTGCTGTAAACATGCCTCTCACTCATGCTGGGCTTTAAGAGGTCCATTCCTGAATTCCAGACACTGTCCTTTTCTATTTACATTTCCCAGTTTTTGTTCCTACTTGTACCCCAGAGGTCAGCTGGGGAAAGACTGGCCTCAACATTTAAACTCAAACCTAAACTCAATATTTAAATCAGTGTACTTGCACTGCTTATGTTAAATTATTTTGTATGTTGAATTAATTTTGTCCCCCTCACTTTACTTTAATGGTCTATTCATAATATGGACGATAAGGAGGAACATTTACATCAAGCAAAAATGCTGAATTTAAAAGGCTTCAGTTAGGTAAACGTAGCACTGATTTTTACAATTTGTGCTATGCCCTGAGAACTACTGTATCCTTGCATATCCCGCTTACTTCATATTTAAAGGTGCTCTGTGGAGGTTTTGACCACTAGAAGTGCTACTGAGCAGTGTATTGGCACAAGAAAGTACATATACAAACACATGGGTGGTGTAGTTCATTAACTGCTATCAGTCTCATGCTCCCATGATGTTTGACAGCTGTTAACGCAACAACACATCTAAAATAGCTACAAACAGGACCTGCTCACAACTGCATATAAATATAAACAAAATATTTTAAAACTTTATCAGTGAAAAAAAAAAAATTTGGTTGGAAAACAATCCAACTTATTGTTAGGTGTCAGGATAGATATAATGCATTCTGGTGAGAAAACTTGATGTGTAAACATAACTTGTGTTTGTTTACAAGAAACTCCACAGGGCTCCTTTAACTCCCTAGGCTCAACTATATAACACGGGTATGGTCATAATGTTCAGCAACATAGTTTGTGCATCATTTTTTAATAGTGTCGATGAACAAGGTGCTCAGCAGTAAACTTTGCTTAAACTTCAGCTGCCGTGTAAAATAAAAAAAAAACATTTGACTTGGACCTTTCATTCGGTGGAACTGTGTAAAAATATTGCCTTGTCTGTTGTGACTGAATAGGTTTATGCATGTGAAACACCACTGTGTTTCAAATACATAAACAAGCTTAGCATATTTTTAAATCCATAAAAAAAAAGAATTCCCCCGTGCTCGATTCAACAAAAACAAAAACCACTGAGAGGAGGAACGCATGCTGAATAATACATGTTCCCTGCTGTGTCTTTGCTTTGCAGCCAGTGACGACCCCACTGCGATCTACTCTGAGATCATGATGTATGTGCTGCTAGTGTTCTTGACCTTCTGGCTGCTGGTAGAAATGGTCTACTGCTACAGGAAGATCTCCAAGTCCGACGAGCAGGCACAGGACACAGCGTGAGTCTCTCACACAGAGATGTGTAGTACACAGGTGCACAGTCTCAGTCAATGATAAATGGGAATCAGTAGGATGGGAAACAGCTAATTGAGTCCTGAAAACAAACCTGTTGTCAGCACGTCCACAAACATATCTGTTCTAACCTTTTGTGTATGTGACTCAAAACTCAGCAAGACAGGTGTGTGTCAGACAGACAGACAGTTGAGTCCAAACTGTATCCATTTGTAACCCACCTGCAACTGTAACCTGTCTTACACTTTCACTGCCTGACAGGCCTGAATAATTCGAAGCACTGCTGACTGCTCTTTTTTCCGTCCAACCTTTTTTCCATCTGTGGTGAATTTGCAGCTCCGTCAGAAACAGACTTTGCGTCACCTTGTCAGTGCGGACAATGACCCGATTGCACCTGTGTAGTCAGCCCCCACCGGATTGTCATGGTGTTGACGTGGCCGATCCAGGTTGACGGGTTTTGAACGGGCAATTTATGCCCCTAACATGCTGCATCAAGACATTATGGTTTGCAGATAATTCATGAAACAATGCAACATAACAGAATAAACCCTAAGAAACTTTGCCTTACAGTAGTAAGATAGAAGTAGAAGTAGAGAGGACATTTTCTCCATATTATTTCACACTGGAGGTAACTGTTTAAAAAGCAGAATAAACATTTCTGTAATTTTATAATACAATATTCCAAACATTTCCTAAGTCAAGCTGCTCAAACGTGATGATTTGCTGCTTTTCTTTGTCACAAGTGATCATTAACTAAATATATCTGAACAAAATTGTCCCTAATTATAAGGTCCTTCAATTTTCATCAGACAAAGCAAGCAGTGGCACTTTTGGCTTATTCAAACTAAATGGCAATTCTCCTCATTTCCTGCCAATGAATAGATCAAATGATTAACCAATAAAATAGTCAGTAAATAATTAAAGTTTCAGAATAATAATTGTTTCTTGCTTGCCTTGATTAACACTCAAATCAAGCAACGCTAATCAAAATGACATTCATAATAACAGTGTTTATTGCACAGCTACACTCCCAGATTACAATTTACCTTTTTTTTTTTACATGTGTTATCTGTTTGGCATATTTGTAAGTATACTTGAAATAGTTGTATATGCAATAATATGCATGTATTTTTGCAGTTCATATTTTCAGTGTAGAAATTACAAAACTACTTTGCCCTCACTGTTTGTGTACAGCTCGATCGATCCCTGTGCAGATCAGCAGGGCACATTTGTTAAGCGTCAAGTGATCGAATGTGTATAAACATCAACAGTTCTTGGAGCTGAAAGAATTAATGGGTTGTGGCCACCTCTAATCCATTATTGACCAGTATGACAACACATTAGTGAGAGCCTGCACCCACTCACACAGGCTGTTTTGTGGTTAGCTTCTATGCTACCTGAACTCTGTGGATTCTATTTTGTGATACATTGGTGGACATATTGTAATAGTCATGTAGCTGCGGGGTTGGCATTGTGTGGCTACAGTTCAAACCCTGCCCTTACCCATGGGTAAGGCCCTTAACCTCCAGTTACTCCCTGGGCACCTATTTGCATGGCTGCCCACTGCTCCACATGTGTGTGAAGGGTTCAAAGCAGAGACCTAATCTTGTTCTTGTTGTACAGTGTGACAATGACAACAATGGAATACAGCGGCAAAAGTGATCATTTTCCAAAGATACAAAATGAAGCGAGGTTTGAAATTTGCTGACACAGTCACATACTCTTCTCACCATAATCTTTGTCTGCTGCACACGCTCAGTGCAGCTTCTGGTCCCATGCACAAATTCTTAGTTCTTAGACACTCCTCTGTTTTTCTGCCAATCTGCCTACAGGACAAACTACCTAGCCATTCCCTCTGAGCAGAAAGACAATGCGGCCGCTCCTGTTACCGAGTAAAAGTGGTTTTTCAGTGACACGGTATTTTACATGTGATGCTCAACCCGACCCCAGCCAACGAAATCACCCCCCTCTCTTCCGACTCATTGTTTGTACCTTGATCAATCATTTAAACTGTTCTGCTTCGTTGTGGAGTCTTGTTGCTTCCGCACGCTGTCTCCCTTCAACAGGGTTTTTTCATTCCTGCCATGTTCGCTCCTCCGTTTGTCCTCACTCCATTCAGTATGCAATCTCTGTCGTGAGAAATGAGGTTTTCCATTATAGAGGATACTAGATAGGTCTGATGTCACCCTATTCTGCATAGTGAAGGTACATTTTAGCAACTGCCAATGTAAATGTTTGCATGTACAGCATATGCAGGATTATAATCAAATGAGAAACTGATGATGTAGAGTTTTTACAAGTTTTGAATATTGCATGTATGACACCGGACATTTAGTATATAAATAATTCAGTGTTGAGTTTGAAGATTCATTGTCTCTGTGCTTTTTCTAGGTACTGACCAATCACAATGGGACTTGACTGTCGCATGACAGATACGATTCCACAATCAAACCTATGCCACCGAGAAGGCATCGTCATCGCCCAAAACTGCCAACTGACCCCGCCCCCTGTGTGTTGACTCTGTCTTGAGACAAGCCAATCAAAAATGTCCGAGTGCTCAAGTTTCCTCCACCTCTTCCTGTTTTGTTTTTTTATGTTTTAATACATTTTACAGGTATTTGAAATCGAGTGCTTTCATAGAACAAATCTGTTGGTGTCTTAATATCAGAAAGATTCCAGCCATGCTTGATTTGAACCTGCATGTGCGCAGGGTTACTTTACATTTTCTCTGTAACAAGTGCTGCCTGTGTGATTTACATATATTCCCAGATCCCAGAAAAGACTCTGTCCTACTGCTGTCACGTCTATTACACTGCCTATCCTGCCTCTAATAGTTCATTTTGCTATATTAAAATTTTATAGACCCTGCTGAGAGTTTTGCTCACAGCTTTATTTGTACTGGCCAATATCTTTTTAATATCTTTTTAATGAAAATGAATTGCATTCTAGCTTTTATATTGTACGGATGTGCATTTTCCAATCTCTCACTGTTTGCCTTGGCGTAAGGGGAATATACATAATATTCAAAACTCAATCAAGTCACATTATTTCAGCTGAATCCATCCACCTTTCCTATACAGTACTATATATACTCTGTGCAAACCTTTAATCCATACACACCAATATACATTAAATCCAGTACATTCATGAGGTTAAGCCTTACAGCACACCGTTCCTTAGAAACCGTGTTGTTATGCTTTGACTGTTTATGATGTTCAACAGTAACACTGCTATTGACACTAAACGTGTGCCTATTTCTATAGAACAAAACTGTAGGAATGAATATATTGTGTGATTCAGTCGTACTGTGCTATTCTGTGTCCACCACACATACAGAGTCTCCTGTGTGAGTGAGCTGCTTTTGAACTATTAAATACAATGCATTCCACAGCGCACATTGAATGAAGCTCTCCTCCTTTCATTGTGACTGCACAGTCAGACCTTATGTGGATCATTATCTGTGACTGGGGATAGAACATAGCGGGCCACAATGAGAACATCTGAAGTTGCCAGCTCTCATTAATGCTGAAGAAAAAGGGGCCGACGAAAGGGACATTTGAATTGTTTCTGCTTTATTGAAACTTTGTGTTCTCTAAATTGTTCCTGATCACAGAGCTGAGACTTGGAAATGTAGCCTGTCGCACAAGGTTTTGTTCAGTGTCTTCAAAGCTTTTCCAGATAAAGGATGGTTGTGTAAGATGAGTCCAGTCAGGGGAGGCTGGATGTAGCAGTAGATGGGATGTGAAAACGACTGGCAGTTAGAGGGAGATGTGATGTATGTTGCTCTTTTAGCTATCCGTGACCCACAGCAGTAACCGATAGAGCAGCAGCTGTTGTTATAGCAACCCAGGCATGCCTGTAGCGAGGCAGACTCCCTGGTAAAGACATTACTGAGCAATAGTTGCGACATGTTCATTTATGCACAGCCATAAAAAAAATGTAGAGTGTTTTATGACTCGCTATGCACGAAATATAAAGAAGTCACCCAGCATGCTTTGCTCCAAGAGGCAGAGGCCTGATAGACTATCCAGGAACAGAAGAAATGTCTTCACAAGCCAACCAAGGTCAGGTGTAGTGTCTGAATGGCAAATAGGTAATGTACAAAGTGCAGCCTTTATCCATCCATCAGGTTCACATAAATTGGTTATTGACTGCGCAACACATCCCATAAACTCTGCTACAATACAACATTATGGCTTTGACATGCACTGCGAAAGAGCAATTCCCAACCAGTCCCTCTCTCTCTCTCTCTCCTGCAGCCTTTCGGTGTCTCTTTCCCCTTCGCTCTCTATTGTTACCCTGTTCCTCCCCGAGGATGCAACCCAGTAATATGTCCCACACAGAAATATGTTTCAATTAAACCACCGGGGCGCCAACTGCCTGGGTGCGGTGATAAGTACTTTAATTCACATCAT
The DNA here is from genome assembly GCA_016785345.1 of Trinectes maculatus. NCBI lineage: Eukaryota > Metazoa > Chordata > Actinopteri > Pleuronectiformes > Achiridae > Trinectes > Trinectes maculatus. The sequence goes on from JAFBJQ010000692.1 coordinate 409,173, forward strand.
GCCACAGACTGAATGTGCCCATGAGCACAATTGTATTTGGTCGGAAATGGAAATAGCTGATCAAGTCAAGAATCGCAAGTGACAGAAAAGGATTCAGTGGCTCAATAAACACAGCAGTCGCTCGTGCAGTGCAGCCCCCCACCCCACTCCCACCCACCCCTCCCTCACCCACCCCCTTACACTCAGTTAATTTGATGTTGTCTGTAGCTGTTTTCTAAGAATAACCACACGAGCTTGCAGCCGCTTTTCATCATAAATGATCTTTAATCATTAATCATGGAGTCAAAGCTTGTCACTAATGAAGGGTCTTTGTCTCCCCCTAGTGTAAAGCGTATTATGTCATCAAACGCTGACAGGTAATCACAGAGAAGTTATGGCCATGGAGCCGTGTATCTCTGTCTGTCTTGGGAAAATGACACACTTAGAAAAAACATCACATTGGAGTGGTTGATGAGGCGAGTGATGTCCCATTTGAAAAGCTGCCGACGACTGTGATACTTTACAATAAATTCAGATATGAATGTGAGTGATTTATTGATGGTATCCCTGTGCGAGGAGGGTTGATCAGAAAGAGGCTTGGCTGAGGTGTGAGCACTGATGCGGCCCTCTGTATGCTGCCAGACACAGCCGCCACCCAGAAATACAGTTTATTGACCTATGATCAATACTCACTTTGCCGGAGCTGATTTCTATCTGTTTTCGCATTCACTTTATGATAGATGGGAACATATTGATAAATTACAAAGTGAGTAATTATGATGCTTTGGTTTTCTGCTTTCTAACTGGGGTGCACGTTAACCGTGAAATCTGTTTTTCGGTGCTGGGAAAGTCTCCAAATGGATTTGTCAAAGCGCTGTGCATTGTAGATGGAGTTGAAGCGAAGACGGCGGCGCCGCCACTGTTTTTCTTATCCCTGCCAATTTCCATTTCTTTTAGCAGCTGAAGACGGCTGCATGCATGTCCAATAGAGAGGCAAATGATTCCTTCCAAGAAAGCCTCCTGAGATCATCCTGGGCAGCCCACAAACATTCACACATTCCATGCTGCATGCTTCTATACGGGGAGTGACTGTTAACTCTGCCATGCAAAAAATGCCCACACCTTATTAATTCATTGCCGGAATGTGCCAGTATCAGCTTGATTATACACTTGCAGCCAGGCGGAGATGAAAGATATTTTTGGATTGCAAAAAAAAAAAAAAACAACCCTCTCTTTTAGGAGTCATAAATTAAACTGAAATCCAAATTCTCAGACCTGAGATAGACTTACAGGCAGGCTGTTATCCTCTGATCAGCCTGTGCTGATAATAAATCAGCAATAATTAGACTCACCTTTAGAAAGCAAACGACGTGACAGAGAGAACAATATGTCTTGTTTGAGAGGGAGACCAGTGTGAACAGGGCCTCAAGTGTTTTGCTTTATTAAGCACAGATGTATCTGCAGATTCGCCTCATTAAACTTTAAAAACGATTCTAAAAAACATAAAATTGCTTTTTTTTTCTTCCCCTAAAATAACTTAGATTAAGTATATATATATATATATATATGAGTAAGTGTATATGTGATTAAGTGTATATATTTTCATCATTCTTTTGTCCATCAGATACTTTGGGGACAAGAATCCAACCACATCTTAATTAATTAATATTATTAATATAAACCAAATAATGACCATTGTGTGGACTATAATAAAAGCATTAAGGTCACGCTGAGGCAGGAGCAGCTTCAGACAGACCTCTGAGAGCACACACACTGTACCTACATGTTTGCTGTTGTTGCTTTTAAGCAAAGTGCATCGTCAGCACAGTCATACTAATGCCTGGCTGATTCTAATTGGCTACATTAGCACCGTGTCATGTGGCCACTGTAAGACTGGACATTTACCTTGGCCCTCAAAGATTCTTCAAAGTCAGCGCTTATATCTTGGGAAGAGAAACTTGCTGGCACATTACTACAGTGCATATAGAGTCTTTATCGGCCATTAGATTGCACCGGAACAGCACCGGAGCGCCCCCAATTTATATTTAGCATAATCTGACTTTGGTGCCCGTGAATTATTCTTGAGTGTGTTATCATTTTATTAACCTCCCTCGGTGGTGTTGTCGGTGTGAAGAAAAGAAAAGGGGCTGAAGGTGTTTGAAACAGAAGGGAATATTCAATTTTATAACATCAGAGCTTCTGTTTCCAGCAAGCGTGATCTGCCGGGAATTTCCACGTTCTCACCTCCTGTCTCCTGAAGGAGATTACATCGTGACTCTTCTTGTCATTACGCAGAGATGTGTAGCATTTGCGAAGCTCGATTTCTTAAACCTGTCCTGATCTGGTATTTCCTTTTCTCCAACAAAGCTCTTGTTATTTGATTCTTCCTGAAATCAAGATTCCGATTTAGCAACAGATGCGTTATAGCTGTAAGTAGTCGTCCATAAACCATATGGGCGACTGTTGTTGTCAGCTCATTGTCATCGTCAGTATTTCATACATATGGATTAAGCGCTGCCAAACATGTGCTCAGCCACTGGAGAACGCAGGAATGTGTTTATTTTCTCAGCAGTGGCCTTATGCTGTAGCAGATAGTGGGGTTTTCTTTAATCTGGATAGTGAATGTTCCCAAATACTCGCCAGCTCTGAATTGGAGCCTTGGCTCCGTCTTTGTTCATCACACTGATAAGGATGGCACCAAAAACGGAAACAGAAAACAGACGATAACGTATCCAGAACCACCACTGTTTACAGAACCCTAATCAAAATTGAATCCAGGACTTAAACCGGAAGCCTCTTCCGCTCCGCGCCTCAACCTTCCCGCGCTCCCATCCATCATCTCACCCTGTGTTTCGTCCGCCCCGCATTTCAAACAAGAGGCATCTTTGATTAGCGAGACAAAGGGGATGCCTTAAATAAAAACACCATTTACAAGTCTGACAGGGCCGGGTGGCGGCGGGGGCCATGTTTTCTCATTTGTGACGAGAGGATGGAGCTGGCCCGTGGCACAATGACGTCGCGGCGCTATTGTTAGTGAAATGAACACCTGGCTGTCAGGGACGTGCTAAATCGCTGCTCTCTGTGTTAAGCCACACCTGAGCCCCCCCCCCCCTCTCCCCCCACGCACACAGTGACACAAAGCAGAACATTGCATCGCAGCCTGGACAAATTCAACTTTTCCACTTTTCACTTCACCGCCGGCACGTTACATTAATTAAAATGTATTGCCTATTGCTGCAGGCCTATTTAATGCAACTTATTTTTGCCTGGGGGGGGAGAAACACTGCCAATGACACGCTGTCTGTCGAAACCTGATAAAAAAGTGGTGAGGGGCTAAGTTATCCTGGTGGATTTGGGAGGAACATGCTGTCATGGAGAACAGGATATCAGTCGCCCTGCTTGACACTACTTGTTAGAGATATCAGAGATTAGATCTCATCTTAGCCTGTGTGGATAGAAATGCCCACGGACTCCACACCAACACGCTGAGGTGCGTGCCTCCATCAAGGGCAATCATTACAAACGATTTCACATCCACAGCCTCAGAGGCGGCTCCAACACTATTGCAAGGACAAGGCAACAAGCCAGTGACTTTTGGTTTTAAGGAAATAAAACAACAGACCTGCTATGTAGTACGAATAATGTGTCCAGCAACAAGGGAGTGTTCTTATTACCCAGGCATTGCATTTAGATTGACTGTTTAAATATTAATAAATGCCTCTGAATGTCTAATATTACAAATAGCCTCTGGTTTCACCTGTGAATGCTGCTTTACTGCAAAAATAATAATAAACTGGTAAAAAAAAATTGACACTGAACTCTTATCCCATAATCTCTTGATCTTGAACCAAATGTCTGTAGTGAGAGCAGCATAAGCCCCAGAACTAGCACTTCTATCTAATAGATTTTGAGATGTTGGTATATCACTACAACTGTGGATAATGGAATTCTTTGATACGGTCACATGGCAAAAGGTTCAACCAGTGTTGGGTGAATTTATAGTGAGGACTGCTGCTCCCTTCAAGGAAGGTGGTGGACCTTTATTTCGACAATAAATCCCGAGACCGTTAAAGGCATAATGTCAAAACTCCTTTCCACAAACCCTGTGGGATCAATTAACACAGGGTGCACAGGAAATAGGAAGTTTACTCACACCTTTAATCTTTTTTTTTTAAATGCCAGGTTGCATTATTTACACAGTTTGCAGCTTGGCCCCTTTACTTTGATTACAACTTCGAGCTCACTGGGCAGAGACGAATTGGATCATCCACTGTGACTTTTACTAATAATTTGGATCAGCAACTAATGAACCCATTCAATCTATAGCACAGCGTAGCCAGTTAGTGGAGTATGCCATTCACATCCCTGCTGACCGCCAACGGGAACAGTTGACATCATCTGCCTCCACTCAGGTCAAAGGCCTGGAGACAGGGAACTGTCAGTGAGACGCAGGAAGTCAGTCTGTGGTACGATGCTAACTGTATGGCACCATATAGGACACTTGGATGGCTCGGGACGCTGGTTTATTACACTATGCTGTGTCTTTTCCCAGAAATGACACAAAATCTTCATAGTGATGCTGCATCTGAATCAGTTTTATTGGCCATGTATGTGACTTACTAGTAGTTTGACTCCAGTACTTTCTCTCATCGCATGGTAAATGTATGGCTGCTACTGTGCATATGTTGAAATGGTCATAATTGGGTTTGTGCATCTTTATGTTGCTGGCTCCATCAAGTGTAAACAAAGAACTGTAGGGCGGGTTTTCAGGTACGTGGTCTATATACATTCTACTGGAAGTGAAAAGTCAGAGATCACCAGGGTTATTGTGATTCAAAGATACCAGTTTGTTGACTTAAGATAACACAAATATCTTGTTGACACCGAGAAAGAGTCAAGCGACTCATTCTGATTCATCAGCTGGAAATGAATCGATGCAAAACCTCTTGGGTTACAAATGTTGTAATGTTGCAATCGGTGCATGTTTCATGTTAGTCTTTAAATTTGTTGAAAAAAAGAGGAGCGGAAAAAAACGACAACGACAAAAATACCAATGAGCCCATAAAGCCAGAGAGAGCAGACAAAAAGGCAACGAGCAACATCATTACCAGAGTCACTCACCCCACTCTCTGTTGCACCTCTCTGCAGTGTAGATCAAATTCACTTCCCCTAGTGAATTTGACCTGCGCTGCACCATAGAAATCACTTAACCAAGTGAATTTGATCTGGGCTGAATTGCATCGAGTTACGTGCTGTGCACTGTGCAGCTGCGGAGACCAGCAAAGGGAAAGGTGTGACTGAATACTACAGGCTCTGACTGACGCGGGCCTTTTCCAATACGGCTAGACGAATTGCTTCCCAGCTGCTGTCCCGAACCAATTAACCTTCGGACACCAACAAATATGAATTTTTACACTCCCTGGAAATTGAGAACAACATGAAAGGAAAGCGCTCTTGTGTAGCTAATCACCTGTGAGGGTAAAAGAGGAGAAATAATGACAGAAATTCAATTTTTTGACCAGTGTGTACTATGTTTGTTTTTTTTTTAAATCAAAGAGGCGACTGTGGATTTGCAGGTCAAGCTCTTTAAATGAGGGCTGTCATTGGCAGGATTGAGCCTCTGCTGTTTCCCTTCATACATAATATTCCAGCTGGTGATGATGAAATGAACTGAAGTGAGTCGCTGTCTCATCTGTCAACCTTGAGTCAGGCCAGTACCAGTACAGAAACTTCATGTGTTTTTTGTGTCTTTGTTTTTTTGGTTTTTTTATTTTAAAAGTGCGGTTATTTTTCGGAAGGTCTCTGAAAAGCACACACACACACACACACACACACACACACACGCTGCATGACACATGTGCCCTGCTGTAATTAATTTCCTGAGGTAAAAAAAAGCATTATGAGTTTCATGTTTTAAGCTTGTCAGTAGGCAGCAGATTGAATATATTAGTCTCGCTGGTCACATAATGAATAACTCCTCACTGTGACAAAGCAAGAAGGGGCCAATAGTGCATGTGTATGCATCGTCCCCTGAACTCAATGATCTGCTCGTGATAAACAACATCAAATTCTTCTGATGCTGTGATTGTTTGTGTGTGAACATGCGCTAATTAACAACAATTTTTTTTCAGTGATTTACTTGATCGATTTTTCCCAAAAAAAGCTTTTTAAATATCATCAGCTTGGAAAACATAAGCTCCTGGGGAAATTGATTTTTTTTTTTTTTTTTACTAGTATATGCAAATACGTGCTCATTCCAACTCAAAAATTGGAGAAGTCGAAAGGCAATGTGGGAATCGTAATAAATGTCAGACGCAGTATCTGATTAATATCACTAGAATTCAGATCTAAAGGCCAAAGGTTTGTTGTTATACATTCAGGAATAGCTGGGGTAGAAAAAGGGAAGCTTGGTAAGAAGGTGCGAGGTTGGTCAGCCATGCTCTTAATAGACCCGTCTGCTTGCTAACAGCTTTGCAGAATGAACAGTGGAGGTCGGAGGGAGGGGGGTTGGGGTTTGGGGGTGGGGGGCATGAGTGGCAGAGGAGCTGGGGATGAGGTCGAAATCACCGACGCTTGAGGGAGAATCGGGGGGAACGGAGTAAGGTGACGCTTATCCTACGGTCGCTAAGCAACACCAAATGTCCACGTGCCGATGAGCAAAGCATCTTGACATCAAATTGCAGATGCTTGAGTGCGGCCTATCAGCAGCTGCCGTTCTGACGGCAACATGTACCTTTCAAAATAAATGCATCTGGACAACATCTTGACTAATTAATTCCCACCATCCCATTATCCACCTGCACTGACTGTGCTGAACACAGCTGGCTAAATATGTGCGTTTGCGGCACCACTGCACTAACTTGTTAGTGTGTTGATGATTCTTACAGGAGCTTCTGAGGTGTCTGTGTGCTGTTCCACACAAGATGCAAACTGTAACTGACAAGTTGACCCTTTTTTATTCCTTGCATGCAGTCGTCTGTTTTTCTTCCCAGTGCTAAGCGTTAGCACGTAGTCTGATTGCTGACTTGATTATAATATGTTTCATCTTTGTTTATTAATTAATAATCAGTAGAGTCTGTATTATAATGCATATACTTGTTTCTTATTTTAAGCAGAGCAGCCCTGGTCAAAAACCTCATTATCAAAATACATGAAAATCATATCCTTTCAAACTAATTTTTTAATATTACTCTGCCGTTTGATGTCGAAAGCCAGGACTACACCACTTGGACACGCTCACTGTAAACGAGTGTAAGTTTAAACTTATCCACCACCCCCAGAACATCTGAAGTCATTAGCTGAGGAAGTTGTGAATCGCAGCACTGTGTTTTGGCAGTAAGAGTGAAAAAGTAATGAGCAGTAATTATGGGAGGTAGATACCAACATCATGAGGGGATGCAGTGTCCTTAAATGATACTCGCATTGACGTTATATATAAGTTGCCCTTGAAAAAAGCCCGCACGGGGACACGTCTGCCTACTTCTTGGCTATATGATAAGACATTAATTGATTGTGATGGTTGTCGAGGGCCGACCTTATGGCGGTCAATAACACATTAACTAGTGTCACTTCTGTCATTCCATCGAAAACAGACCATTGCACGTGCACATATCTTGCAATCATACATAAAGATATTTAAATAAATAACACACTTTATCACACAAAGTGATCATCTCGCTGCAGCACTGAATATTTCCAAGGCAGTGAACCCACTGCAATTATACAGTATGAACCATATTGTTTGTTTACACATATACGCGGCGGTATTTGGAGACACAATACTTACGGTGTGAAATCCCTGTTGAATTTAATGACACTTGATTACAACTGAATAAATGCTTTAATAAAAATGCATGTATGAAGCCATTGCAATTTTTTAACTGTATTGCCTGAAGCTTCGGAGACAGCGGGGTACTTCAGATCTTCCCTTTGTGATGTCATTTCATATTCTTCACAACCTCCCCCCAGCCTCCATATGTGTCTCTTTTTCATTCCTCCCTCGGCCCCCCGCCATCCCATCTTCTTATCTCGCCCTTTCTCTTCTCCCGCTATCGCTTTGAATCCACTTCCCTCGTCCTCTCCCGCCTCGCAGCATCCCTGTGGCCGCAAGAGAGCCGCCGCTGCTGTGTGCCCCCGCACTCCAATCAAAAGGGACGCCACAGACTCATTAACACACCAGATGCACACATGCCACACGCAAGCTACACACACACACACACACGTGCAGGGAAACTGAAAATTTCGGATCCGAGCGAATGACACGCGGAATTGCTTTTGATCGGCTCCTACTCTGAGCGCTGCCTTTGGATGTGCTGACTTCAATGTAGCATTAAACAAATATGGCCGAGCTCTGGGGAGATATAATACATTTGTCATGTCTTGTCTCTGTTTTGGTATAATTTCCTGTTTTATTTTGAAACCATACCCTCCTCACGTTAGGTCACTTCCCACTTCCCTTCAGGTGTTTCCCATTGTTCTGATTGTCATCACCGCCTTGATTGTTTCCACCTGTTTCCCTTCCTCAGTTTGTTAAATAGTCTGTGTTTCCCTTTGTCTTGTGCCAGTGTGTCTTAGTCTGTTGACCGATATCACGAGCATCTGATTCCAAGCCATAGTCTTTGTCATCGCAATTCGTAAGTCGATATGTCTCTTTAAGAGTATTTTTTGTTTTGTAAATTTAATAGTTTTGTTTCCTTATCATAGCCATTGTTTTGTACTTTGTCAGATTGTTTTTCCTCCCTTATGGAGTGTTTTCAGTTAGAGTGATTTTGGTTGTACTTTTTATCTTAGATAGGTTGTCTCCCTTTATGAGCATTTTTTGTAGATTTTGAGTTGTACTTTGATAGTCGCGTTAGAGTATAGAAAGTAAGTTTGTCTAAGTTTCATAGCCTTGCTTTTTCACTCTGGGAAAGAGATCTTTGAAAAATTAAAGACTGTGAATCAAGTCTCTGCTCCTGGGTCCTCTCTTTATATCGGCCTGACAACATTCTGTCGCATAGTGCTGTAAAAAGGCGTAAATAAGGTCAAGGAGGAGGGTGAGAGGGACGGAGAGGGGGAAAGGTAAAAGCCAGATCAAAAGGAAGGAATGCAAAGGATGGGGGGGTGAGACAGAGAGAGATGGCACGGACAAATACAGGCAGTACAAAGTGTCCATAAGGATGTTGTCGAGTCAGGGGAGACAGCGCTCGGGAACACCAGCACACCCTGGGCAAGGAGACCTCTTGTCCTTTTCCCTGTCAGGCTCCTTACGTGAACACAGCTCACAGTCTCTCAGTGTCTCCGGCTGATTAATTATCCTATAAAGGCAGAAGAGGAAATTAGCTCTTCGCTGCTGTTAGACAGTGAAGGAGTACAGTTTGGACGTGGTGGTTGTGTAATGGAAGCCAGGTAAGGCTAAACCAGCATGTGTAGCCATTACACTGTCATGAAAATCAATGTGTGGCCTTTGACCCCGGGGGCCGCGCGCGCTTCGGTTACATTCGCTGTGTCGGCGGTGGGAACGTGCCGGGCAAAGTGTCTCTGTGGAGCTGTGCTTTGGACACGGGTCATTTCTCCATCTTTCATGTGCTTGTTGTTTGCTGACACACACACACACACACACACACACATGCAGAGGTCTGTGCTCCCGTTGTGCTTTGCTCTTCATTATTTTTCTTCGTGTAACGCAGAATAATATGGGCCCGTCTCTGGTCACACTGCCTGGCTCCGGTAATTGCGGGAGGAAATTAAAACATTTTCCTCAAATAGCATCCTAAGCAGCGCCTCCATGACCTTCACTACCAAATAAAATATTTAGCTGGAGCGATGGATCCACTTGTAGCTAATTAGAGAAGGGCGCTGTGGTCAGGCGGGGACATCTGACAGTCTATGGCTTGGCCCAGCGGCAAAGTGCAAAGTCCTTTCATGAGGGATGGCAATTAATCACATTGAAGAAGACTTAACAGTTTGGGCTGTTTTGACTCATAGAAACAGAAGTAAAAACTCCCAGCGGAGTGATCTCAATCTAAAATATTCAGTAGCACTGACTACACATGAATCCGTTGTCGGCACTGTACTGTCAATACCCAAGGGTGTTGTGCTCACATCGCAGAACATGCACAGTCTCCCGCCCACACCCTGAATGACAGGCACACTGACACGGTCGGTCAATTTTTTTTTTTTTTTTAATGGCCCACCAGTGTCATCCATCGGGCCACTTAAGATGCTTCAAACATTTATTTTAAAGTACCACATCAGTTAGTAACAAAACCTGACAAACTGTAGCGCTGTGGTCTGGGTTTCTAATCAGGTTTATCATTAACGTCTCTTGTTTTGGACATTTGACAGGCTGGTAAACAATATGATCTTCACGTCGGTATAGCGGCGTCAACAGTCATCCATTCAACATCTATGCTGCTTACTCGTACCACAGTGATGGGGCTGGTTACCAGACGCAGCTGTGTAACCTGTACACTCTCACCATCGCCTCCTTGTTGTGAGGTACCAGTGCTGACCCTTGCATCACCATGCTGCGCACTGAGAGCACCTGGAATAGCCCTTTATTTCAAGAGTAACACAACTGATTCACGTGTCTCTCTCTATTCTCGTTTCCTGACCCCCACCCCCCACACTCTTCTCCCCCCTTCCCATTTCTCCCTTCTGAAACCAACCAGTCGAGGCAGATGCCCACCCACCTCCACTCCGCTTCAGCTGGAGGCTTTGTTTTGATAAATGGAAGGTTTTTACTTTCCACTGTCAGCTGCGTGTTCTCTTTGTGAATTCCGCTTCCTGTTATATTGTCAGGTGCTTTGAGATGTGCTCTCTGATTTGTTGCCGTACAAATAAATCTGAATTCAATTGAAATCCAAGGGAGTCGGAGGTCCGGGATTAAACGCACCAATCTGTAATGAGACGTTTAATGTGATTGGCACCAGTGGCCCCATGTTGTTGTTGCCCTGACGTCAGGTAGAGAAATGGAGCTGAGACTCTCCACAGCTCTTTCTGACATAGATGAATTGCTGATCCCTGGTGTCAGTGGGCGTTCTGAATGAATCAGATTATTCTTGGTTACCTTCACCTCTATACGGTCTGACCATTCTTTTCCTTCTTCCTCCATCTCCCCATCCGACACATACTGTATAAGCTTGATCTGAAAAAAAAAAAAAAATCTTCCCTTACTCTTCTCCCCGTCCCTGGTCATTGTCCTTTCTCCCCCTCTCTCACCCAGGAGGAAACCTCCACACTTGGACTAATGATCACATCATAGACTCGCATCGCTGCACTCGCTGGCTCCCAATTACAGTCAAGAGCCGGCTTCTTTAAAATAAAGAGCCTTATTCTCCCGGTACTGAGTGCACTTCAACTCCTGCTGCCTTCATTACCCAGGGTTCAGTTCATCGGTCCGTCTGACCGGACACCATATTGTTGACTGTCTCCAAAGAGTCACCATCATTCTTACCTCAGACCTAAGATATAGGATTAAACAAGGCTTGTTTTTAGACGGAGGCTGAGAGATAGCATGGTTCAAGCAGCACACCACTAACGTCTAAAAATGTTTCAATCAAATATATGTGGGTGCACTTTTTTAATCAAAGTCATCTCCTGCAAGACAAATAAAACCATATGTCTACTTTCTGGATTATTCATACAACCTATACCCTGACTGTATATGAACCACTATACAGGATTCCCTCTTGTGTTTTTCTCCCCCTCTTCAATATACATAATGCCTCTGGGGATTTACCATGTGAGAGGAAAGATGATTATTAATTGCAGTTCATCTCCCCGCCCATCCACTTATGTGGAATACAGAGGCGAGAAAGAGATGATCACCATCAGTCGTTTAATATAACATGACGTGTCCCTCTGTGGCAGCGAGCCCACATGGATCTGATTAAACCAGGAGCGAGGTTATCTATCCATTCATCTATCTATCCATTCATCTATCTATCTGTCTTTCTATCTATCTGTCTTCTGTAATTAGTTAATAAAAGAAAAGAGTGGAAAACAAAGGTCATATGCGACGCTGCACAACAGCAGAGAGCTGCATAGGAAATGAGGCTGGATTCCATCAAGCTGTAAATTGCTGCTTTTCCATTTGGCCTCTGGATTACATGCAATCAAAGCACAAAGTCACTTAGGGGAAAGGTTTTAGCTTTTTTTTACCTCCCCATTTTTTCTTTTCATCCGTCTGCAATCATTTCCAAAAAACATGCATAAAAGCATCTTCGTCGCAGGCGCACACACGCGCGGTCACTGGTGGTCACAAAGGCCAACAAGCTCATTTGTGAATACAAAGGCAGCTCCGCAGTGACCTCATCATACTGTTCACACGCTGCCTGGCCTGGCAGCTTCAGCCGTGAGCGACCTTGAGCCTCACAATCACAATCAGACTGTTTTCTGTTCCCTCGGCGCTAACTCTCCTCTGTCACGTTGTTTTGACAGAGCAATAATATGCATCCGATTCTCTTCATGGACAGAGATCTATGGTCTGGCCTGCATATAACAATGAAAAATCAGGATTTTTTTTTTTTTTTTTTTTACATTTCCGGCATGAATTATTTACCATACAGCTCCTCCTCTTTCTACATACTCATATTTCATTCTCTGCATCACTCTCTCTCTCTCTCTCCCTCCGACCTATACTCCCCTCTACCTGCTGCGCTGTAGCCGGTGATAAAATGGGACAATGGAACGAGACGGAGAGTCGCCACACACGTCGTAAAGTTTCACTTAACCGTAACGAGCAAAGTTCAGTCGCACGTCGCACAGGAAATGGTACGATTAAACAGGCCTATGAATAAACATAAGTCCTGCCTGCCTGAAAGCGGCTTCTTCCTCGTGCTCACATTTGCTGAATCACAACGTCGTCTAAAATAGCCTCTAATTACTGGGCCCGAGCGAAAACAAACTAAATCACTATCTGGTAGAGGAGGGAAAACATACAGTAATAAGCCGCGCAGTCAACCTCTGGGGTGTTTCGCCTTCGTATTAATACAGAATTATTCATCTCAATTCAATTTACTATGACCATTTCACTTTTTTTTTGTCGAATCTCCCGCTCGCTCTGTCTCTGTGGTGTCTGGGTTTTATGTTTCCATTTATTTCTCCTGTGGTTCGCAGTGTTTTTGTAGTTTGTATCTAAAAGTTACTGTGCGTGATGTGAGCGTTTGCTTTGCTTTTATTTTCTGTCAGTCGCCCACTTGTTTCTTTGTGTAACTGTCTCTCAGCGCCGCCAGTCTCTCTCATGTGTTTCAGAGCAAGCAGCTCTTTGTGGACGACAGTTGTAATGTAGCTCAGCCCTAAGATGGATAAGTAAAAGCTGTGCTTTTGGTTTTTACAGTTGTTTTCTATCTAATGTTTTATTCTGTAGTTTCCTTTTCAACAAATTCTCATGAAAACACCATGAGAAGCTGTGTGCTAGTTTGTCTTTAAACACTTTGCCACGTCCCTAACCTTTCTGTGGCTCTCGGCACAAAGCCAATTTGTCAGCGCTGCAGCTGAATACTGTCGACTTCAGTGAAAACGCTAAACCGGAGACTATTTACAGCCGCACGGCAATAACACAATACATTTTAATGGGTGGTGGACTTGACGAAAAATGAACTACAGTACCACAAGTACATGATGCATGAAGGATCAGGTCAGGTGTTTGAACAGTGTCTGGACAAGAGAGCACACAGCACGCAGCCAAATCAAGCTTTGATTGTGCAGGAAATATTTGTCCACAGGATCAGTTTGTTGTTTGAGGCTGTTTCTCTAAGATCTGATGACGGCGTGGAAACTATAGAATATTGGCTGCTCTGTGCTTTTCCCTCCCTCCCTGGAGTAATAGGATCACAGCTCTCATACGCAAATATCGCTTCTTTCACAGTCTTTATCTCTGTCTCTCGCTCCTCCTCATTTCTCCTTCACTCCACTCTGCAGTGGCTCTGCCGTCACTCAAACAGGGAGCCGTGCCTCTTTGTCTCTCGGCCTCGGCACTAAGCGTGTCGGGGTGACACTGCCAGCGCCTGGCGGTGAGCGCGCCCCGGTGTCAGGCGTGAGACGTCACACGCGCTTATTTGACGGTATCATAAATTCTTAATAAGATGAGGTGAACTTTAAAGCAGTGGCTGCTGGTGCATAAAATATGATTCACTTTCGGCACCTTGCGCAGTGACTGGGTCGTGTGTGTGTGTGTGTGTGTGTGTGTGTGTGTGTGTGGTGAATGTGTTCATGCATGAGGGAGTGAGAGGCCTTTTTGTCACAATAGTGTTCCTCTTCTTCCTCGTCTGTGCCTTTCCCTGGTGTTAACCTCAAGTCGCCATCTGCTCCCTGGTGGTGGCTCTGTGCTTTGCCCGGCCTGAGAGTGATGGTCTATGGTCTGTTTCTATTATAAGGCCTGTTCATTGTGAGGCTAAAACTGGCTGCCAATGCCAGAAGTGAACTTAGCCCCTGCAGCCGGGCATAAACATTGTATGCTATACTGTGGAAAAATCCTTTAAGGATTATGGAACAGCATGGCGTCAAGTTAAAGCCGGTGTAAAAAAAAGTAGCATGAAATAAGCACTGTCATCAAAGTGTGGCTGTGATTTATTTAGCATTCTGCCAACACACACCAATGAACTCAAGTTAATGGAGACCACTATCAGGCAAGAACAGACTACTCCATACGGCGGTCAGGAGTTAGAGGTGTGTGTGTGTGTGTGCCTTCCACAACACAACACTTCCACAAAAGACTTTAGTCTACATGTTTGTGTGTGTGCCGTGCCAAATTGTGGTTTGGTTGTCTGTTGGGTCCACATGAGAACACAGAAGTGATACAACTGATTTCCCTGCAAGGACCAACGTCCACAGGGGGAAAAAACCACAACGCTGAGGTTGTATCTGCAACATTTCACATGCTACAAAGACCTGGGGTGTTGTGATGTCGCTTTATGCATCACAGCCAAAGTCTGTGTTGCTTACACATGGTTCGGTTATGCGTAGCCTCAATAATCCAGGAAGTCTTTTGACACACAACATCTGTGGACTTGTTGCACCCAGCTGGATTTTACACAAAGCTGAATATAGTAATAAAAACAACACCAGGTAATATTCGTGTTCAGGCTGGCATTTGCGGGAGGGATACTTGTACTTACTACACAATATTTCTGGCAGGTGTTTGACATTATGAAGAGTTAGACTGCAGACATGTATTGGCAGTTCTCTCACGGTACATTTCTCCCCCAGAATTACTGCTGAATGTTATTTTGCATGGAAAATGTCAGAATTCGGAACACTAAGAAAGCTTTTCCTTTTTCCATTTAGCCTCCAGCCCCAGTGTTTTCCTCAAACTACTTTTCCTGGAAGAATATTCAGGTGTTGAAGGTCTAAACATAGCAATAAGCACTGTTTTACTTATGCTTTTATCAGTGAGATGTGCAGTGTATGCAAGAGTGTCTTTTTTATTTACATTGGGTTGTGATGCAAATTAAATGTGACACTGTTACAAAGAATTAAGAAGTGCGTGATACCTGAGTTATGGATTTAGTGCGCAGCAGCATTTTCTAATACCAGTGTTGTTGTTGTTTTTTTACGACAGCTCAGGAAATCACAATATAACCGAGGCTACTGATACTGTTGAATATTCCCAGCACAACATTCCTCATAGGCACAATTAGTGTCCCCTAGAGAAGCCTCATTCATGTACGTACTGTAACTGTTTCCTCAATTCACTGGAGCATTTTAGTCTTTGTGTTCCCGCACTCTATCAGTTTTTCTCTGATTGTTCCTGGTCATGCTCCCCTGTGTTCCTGGAGTGAAGAATCGTGTTTATTATCTGCTGTGTTTCTCTTCATGCTCCCAGTCTTACCTGTCTGAACGTTCGTTGTTGTTGTTATCAAAGCACTTTAGCTGTAACTAGCGTCCTTTGCGTCTGTCTGCATTTGGGTCCAGAAAGCTCTATGCAAACAGCTGTGGTCATAGCTACAGGAAATGTGCCCAGAAGCTCCCACAAAAGTGCTGGAGACATCTGTCCATCCATCCTGGCACTCTGCATGCTTTCCGAAATACCCACATTGCAATGACTATCAGTTGGCTGTGATGAGTGATTATTGTGCTGTCTCATCTTGTTTGGCTATTAGAAGCTGCTGTGTATCATAACATGGCATGGCATATAAAAATGTCAGAAATCAATTTCCTTCTATTCTGTTCCCAGGAAATAGGTTTGAAGCTTGAGCTGAGAATTGTTTTTTAAATTAATTTAGAATATATCATGGAGAATAACTGAGTACCGTTTTACATTTTATTTTCTTGGATGTGTGTTTTCTTATTTTAATTACTATGAACTATCTGTCACTTGTATATATATATATATAGTGCTGATGAGGTTGTGAAGGGAAGGGCCATGCACTAGCTGAAGAAACACTGAAACAGTAATTGATGCTGCTGCTAAAGTGAAGAATTTGCTGAATGTGTTTGTGTATTCATCTTTTTAATATTTGGTGTAATTGTTGCCGTGTCGGATCTGTCATCAAAACCCACCTCGTTCCCAAGGAGACCATAATAAAATAAGCCTCTGTGATTTATTGTATTATTCTATTAGTTTTTTCTTGCACTAAATGCCTTGTATTTTTGTAATGAAACTGTCAAGTCAAATCAGTCAGTCAGTCAGTTTTGTGTTACCAAATATAAGTCATATTGTCTCAACTATTGGAGCAGCAGGAAAAATGAATAAGATCCAAAGGAAGAGCTGTCACTGTAGAAGAATGCAGACACAACGAAATCCCGATCCCACAACTTTTTGACAATGAAAGAAACGTACATTTGTCATACACATCATATATTTGCTGAATTATAAATCATTTAACAAACACA
Organism: Trinectes maculatus; assembly: GCA_016785345.1. Taxonomy (NCBI): domain Eukaryota; kingdom Metazoa; phylum Chordata; class Actinopteri; order Pleuronectiformes; family Achiridae; genus Trinectes; species Trinectes maculatus. The sequence continues at coordinate 425,970 of JAFBJQ010000692.1, forward strand.
TAAGTTATACAACAGCGGGCCCAGCTACGGCACATTATATAAAATGCACAGGAGTCAGACGGTTCCGGTCTCCCAGCTCTTCCTCCTGCTTTGTCCTCTGTCTTTATAGGAACCGACTGAGGCAGGTGGTCTGTGTGTAATTTGTGTTGGCTGCATCTCAAGTCTACAGGTTGAAACACATTCCACTGATGTGATGTGAAAGTCATGGTACATTGTTCCATCATCGGTGCTTGTCCTCAGGGCCCATGGGAATACTGGGTTTCCATCCTTCCAGTTAGTTAATTGGATTCACAGGGCGTCCAATGTGTAAACTGGCACATTATTACATGGCAGGAATGAGAATCATGGACACGGTTTGTTAACGGACAAAAACAAACCCCATACAAACCATATGTTTTTCCTGAGAGGGGGTTAATATATTGTAAATGTATGTGTCTATACAGCCCACTATTTTTCGTTTTACATATTATATTAATGCAGCTACAACCAAACTATTTATGTTCTCACCCTAAAAACACTCCATACTTCATTGCTGTGTGTGTTGATTTTCCCTGCGTGTCCTCCATTAATCACTAATATTTTAAAAGCGCAGACTGTGGAGAAAAGAGGAGAGAGAGAGATGGAGAGAGAGAGAGGGAGGGAGAGAGAGAGAGAGAGAGAGGGGAGCGACACAGACACACACACACACACACAAGGTGATATAAGGTTTCACCAGTGTGTGTGTGTAACACTACAGGAAACATACGTGCCTGGCTGGGTTTAAACAGACGTAACCCCGCCTTGATTCGCCACAGCTCCTCGCGGTCTCCTGCCTCCCTCAGTAACGCGCGTAAAGCTCGCGCGCACCGCACGGACGCCACAACTCTCCCCAAGAGCGGAACTGATGTTCGGCGCGCGCGACGTCCAATTAAAACCCGGAAATTAGTACGGGAAGTAAACAGTCCGTGTTGGGGTTTAGTTTGATTTTGTGTAGCTCGCTTGTCGAGTCGTAGATTCACCGCGGATACTATAGTGGCCCGCAGCCTATAGGGGACCGATGCCTCGCACCCGAGCCGCTGCGCAGACTCGGTTAATTAATGCAGAGTGAGGCGCAACGATGTGCGACGCAAACGCAGGATACAGTGGGAGCTGAGTGAGGATGCCCGTGGACTTAACAGCCGGTGCGTGTCAAAACAAAGATTCAGTCCAACTTATGGCGTGAAGGTAAGACACCTCTTTTTATTCTTATATAAATCCAAACTTATATATATTTATATTTACATTATTGTTTATGTTCTGTCGGGTAAATGGCACATATTGTGCAAACAGGATTCAGTGTGTAACAGGGGTCGGGGGTCCACTCCAGTCAGTCTCGCGAGGGGTTCAGCTGATGCAAACTGATTTATTGGCTGTGATTGCTGAGATATTAACTTTCAAGGTGGATTTGGCTGATGCTGGCGCGCGTACCCTCACGCGCATTTCCCCCCAGTTTCCAAACCAGCACTTTACTGGTTTGTGTGATGTAGTGCCGAACAGGGACCGCGGGTCTGTGGGGAGGGTTTATCGGGATAACACGTCGATTGTTTACCGTATTGATCCAGGTTGTCTTTTCACGTGAAACGCCCAAAAGCTAACATTTGCCCGTCGCCGTCATCAAGTCCAGTTGAAGTGCTCTAAGTGCGCGGTGTGTGTTTCCTAATCTGGCGGGTGGCCGTGCGCCTCTCCAAACCGCGGCGCGCGGACCTCACAGCTGTGTTCCATTCGGTGCTGATGTCTCGGCGCTGCGCGTTACGCGCGGCAGGTGAACACCAGTCCCGCTAGTCAACACTGTAGTGTTAATACCAACTAACCCAAACAAATGAAGTGGCATCTGCAGCTCTTTTTTTAAACCTCAGTCTGTAGTACTATATTTATAGTCTTATATATATTTATAGCTGCTTTCCCCCTGTATGTGGTGTGATTTTATTGCACTAGTTCTCACTGTATTTGTTAATATATAAGCCTATGCATTTGGCATCTCCAAACTTTACAACCAGTTCACACGATTTTAGTGTTTTCCAATTTGGAATAATTATGCAACCTTGTATAATCTATATATCCGTATATAATATCTATATAGATATAGATATAGGTAGAGATACAGATATAATGCTTTGACATTTGGTGTCAGCAGGTATCTGATGTCTTCATAGCTCAACACTGGTCAAAACACCTGACTGCCAAATTGGTGCTGCTGATGAAAAGGACACTGCCAGGCTTCATTTAACAAGGAAAATTGGTTATGTCAACTCCACTTGGGCAGTATTAATGATCTGAATCTTTTCGTAACACGAGAAATTGACCAGCAGCTCCAAAGTGAACGCATCTTTAGTTAAATACCAAGGTGTCTGCTGAGACAGGATGTTGTGTCCATTCACTGCCGCAGTGACAGATCTTTAGACACGTATTTCATCCTTGTGTGTGTCTCCGCTCTGTCGTATCTTGTGTGGAAACCAGCCTCAGAGGAGCCGCCTAATGCAGCGCTTGTCAGCTCCAGCTGTTTGACCCAGAACACGTCACTGGATCAAATCTCCTGGATTCTTCCAGATAATTGTCCATTTAAAAGCAGATTTCTATCTCAGGATTAATTACCTGGATTGGCGCATAGTGCTTAAAGGGGACAAGGCACAGTATTAGCACAGTGGTTAAGGGGTTTAAAGCAGAATAACGTGATGCAGCTGGTCGGTCAATACTGGCATTTAAAGTCAACACACTGTTCCAAAGAGAGATGACACGCATTCAACAAAAGCAAGACCATGTCAGGACCGGCACTTATTAAATACAATTACAAACCCAAACAATAACAGTTTGTTTACAGCCAAATCTGATCCAATCTATAAAATCTCAACATCAGTTGTCAATATATGGAAATATGCAAACTATTTACTATGTACTATCTCATCACACTGGTTTGAGTGTGAAACAATAAGAAATATATCTTTTTTTTCATCTGAGGAGAACAATCCAGTTTATAAATGACTATAAGATTTGTTGTTAGGGTTAGAAAAACACGGGTGGATTGCGTATTTGGGAGGGGGCTAATCTCTGGCCTTCTGCTCCACCATTCTGTGCTTTGATACCGGCATGACTATTTGTGATAGATTTGCTTTCAGAAAAGTTAATCCATATAAATGTCAAGCTCCACAAACGGCGTCATTATGCATGGATAACACCAGACTCCTGAAATGTTAAAACACAGTGGATTTTCCTCATATACTTATGTCAATGTAGGCTGGGAAACAAAAATTACTAATGTCGAATCAGAATAAACAACCATGGCAAGGGAATGGACACAGGAGCTTCAGTGACCTTTGCCTGTGGTTCTGTCTGGAATATAAGTGAGCTAAAAGAAAAATATAAATAATTTACCTTTTCAGTGTAACCCAAAGCATCCATACTCAGTAAAATACAGACAATATGAAGACCAAGATATGTAATTAGCAGTGGAATTCTTATACATCGCTATTGTGACGCAAACTCTTGAGCAATGGCACAACTCCACCTGTATATTTCACATTGTGTTTACTATGGTCATGTGGCTCAGCAGACCTATTGTGTTTTGACAAGTAAATCATTTAATTGTATTGGATCTCTGTGAATGTATCCGACCTGGGCCCTATTCTCTCTCTCCTGAACCCCCTTCCCCGGTGTGTCAAATGCGTCAGCACTCTGGGGACCAGCACCATCACTGAACGGATGGAGGAGCCAATTAGTTCCAAAAGCCAATAGAAGAGCCACCATGATCTGGTTATGCTCCAGGTTACAGTTGTGTGCTGAGGAAGTTATGTCAGCTGGTTGGCCCAGTCTGTACATTAATGGTGTGTCCATGTTATATATTGATCCACATGGTGCATATAAACAGTATGATGCATTATGTATGAGAAATAAGTCTTATCCCGGATGAGTATGTTGGGCTAGTATTTTCTTGCATCAAGGAGAACACTTGTGCGGCTGTTTTTCACATTTAAACCTAATTATAGTTGCTAGGATACTTGTTCATAAGTTATGACAGCAGTTATATTGTGCAACATAAAGCCTGTGTGTTATTTGTGTTTAATTTGTACTTTTAGCATCATTTGAACAGAACTAACATCTTCACAAGACTGGGTCTTGAAAATACAGTGTCTCAAAAGCGAGTTCATTGTGTTCAAACACAGACCATAATAACTTATGCACACATAATGATCTGCTGGGTGGAGATGCCTCATCACACATTTTTAATTTGAAACCCAATTGGTCTGGGTCTGTCGAAACCTGAGCAACAAGCAATAACAACTCCGGGTGTGTAGAAAGAACAATGAACCTTTCTGTGGCTCTCATTTCCCCCGATCTACTGCGGAGCTACACACACCTACACACACATACACACTCATGCACTGTACTTCTGTCTTGGCGAGAATAGTCTGTGACACAATGTGTTCTTCTGTTGTTTAATTGTGGTTGGCAACCAACTTTGCGGTGCATTACTGCCAAATCACATTACGGTATAGGACATTACTACAACATATTACATTACCCTAACGTTCCCTAGCCCTGACCCCTAACCTCAACAATCACAACTGAAGTCTAACCCTTACCATAAAACAAATTCTACCCCTAACCCTAAACCTTAAATAGGCATAAGGACCACACTTACACAGACATACACAAGCACAACCGCGCAATATTCCCATGAGACATGCAGAAGTGCTTTAGCTACAGCATCAGTCTATACTGTACTGTCAGAGGATATCGGGCACCTTCCTTATACAGTCCTGCACATGTGCACTGCATACACACATACATGCACAGTGACTATCACTGGACATGGCGTGTCCCAACTGACTGTGGCGCCTGCAGTGCTTCATAAAATACCAGACATAAATTGCTTAAAAACGACATCGAGGGGAATTCTTCTAATGTACCAGTGAATAATCCGGACCAGAGGGATGACAGGGATTGTGCAGCGATTAACAGGATGACAGAGGGAAAGGAATTAGGATTCATAGAGAAAGTAGCAAGGAAGAACAGAATTTCCCAAGAGAAATGAAATTTCCTCCCAATTATTGTGCTCGGAGGTTGCGTTTGGTCCGAATAGCCTGAAATTGGACATTGTGGTCCGTTCAAGTGTCTCCCTGTAGACTTAAAATGAGGAGCACTAGTTCTAAATCATTTCAGCAGCAGCACACGATACCTGAAACACAGACGCTGAGAGTCTGAGCAGGAAAACGTTCGAAATCTTTTCTCCTCTTCACGTCTCAGCCTTAAAAAGGCCAGAAATTAGAGGCTGAAAAAGAGATCAGAAGGGGTGATGAACATAATATGCATGCTCAGCATAATATGACTCGTGTCACTTTGAACAAATTTCTTTTAACCTCTTGTGTCAAGTACCATATAAAAACAGGGGTTATACATCCTTTCGCTGGCAGCTATCTTGACATTTTCCTCGAGAGTCTTTTGTTTGGTGAACAAAGCAAACATGGATCCTACTGTCTGCCTGACCTTTTGGTCTTAGCTTTGATAAATTAATGTTCAATAAGAAAATACCAGTGCCTACAGAAGGCACAGCTATAAAAATAATCAGCGGCAAGATTTTCAATTAGGCAGAGCTGCTCGGTGCATCATTCTCACACAGTGAATAGTCCTTATTTAAATGGCTGCTTATAGTGCCAGAGCCCCAGCGGATTAACAATGAACCCTGCAGTTGCGTTATACTTGCAGCCACTTTCAATGCATTGTGTCAGTTCTTGGATACAGAGTGAGTGGTTGGCCATCATTGGCTCTCATCAACCACCTACACAAAACCACAGGCAGCCATTTCCTGCAGATAAGCACAGATTAGCTGAGCATACGCTACCTACTCAGTGTGGATGGCAGGGAAACAATAATTAGAGGCTGGTAAAGGGGTCTTCAAGTGAAAGGAGGGGGAAGTCATATCGTTTAGGTTTTTATTTGTCCACAATTGGTGATTGTTTGCAGCTAATGTTTAGATTTGATTTGATTATACTTTCTTGTCTTTTACATACATGGCAACAACCTGGAATATACTGTATAGTGCTGGTGAGCATTGTTACAAATAATCCATTGCGCCTTGTGACCTTTTACGCAGAATTTGACTTGTTGCGCAGATTTCCATCCTATTAGTTTGTTGCATGTCATCGCATGCCCCCAATATTTGCATGTGCAAATTAGCGAAACTGACACAAACGACCACAAACTTTAATTAACATTAATGTGACCACAATAATAGATCTTCTGCGAACATTTCAGGATGCCACAGTTTCAGGAAGAATAACTAATTCATGCATCTTCTGGGAGTGCTCGGTCCAGACGACTCCCAAAAGCTCATGTGGCAGATAATCTCTTCCATAGCAGTGATGACATGATAACGCCTTGGTATTATCACAGTTTATCAGCAAAGAAGTTAAACTGCCCATATCTGTGTGCAAAAGGACACGGAGGGGGGAAGAGGATGTTTTTCATATTCAGCATACGTAGATTCTGCTACTTTGAAAATCAGTAACAGGAACACGCAGGTATCGTTGTATCCATATTTTGATATTTATCTGCTTATCACCAGTGCAAATAGTCTTCCCGCTGCCAACCAAAACAACAGCTCCATCCTGGTCAGTGTGTGTACATGCAGGATTACACACCGTTCCAGTTGACTGTGCTGTACAGCTCAGAAGTGGATCAGAGCCAGAAAAATGCTGTTCACTTATTTTATGAACAACAGAGTTACAGGCGTATACAGTGAGGCCAGTAGAGGGGTGTGCTTTACCTGGGCCCCATAAGCCACTTTTGAGCAGATGTGTCATGAAATATTAGGTGCAGGGATGTTGCATGTCAGTCATCCGTTGTGTTTATATGTTCATTCCATGCCGTGTAATGGAAAAGCAGACCTGAGGTGTGTGTGTGTGCGTGTGTGTGTGTGTGTGTGTAGCATGTGGCCTCACAAGAGACAAGACCTGTTGTTAGGCTGAAGCTTCCCTACAATCTAATGAGGTCGATGGAGGCTTGTTACCAACCTCCCTCTCTCCTGTTTCCAGTCTGCAGATGCTCTACCATTTTTACCCTTATGGTTTGAATTGAGGAGGTAATAGCTGGAGTCACCACTGCAATAACCTTTACGTCTTATTGTATCAATAACATTGATGCATGGGAAGAATTTGCACCCTGAGGGCTTTTGTCTTTGACCATGATGCATCAGTGCCTTTTATTTTGCCTCGCCTGTCCCTCTCTTCTGTTCACGCAGTGCGAATAGACTTGGAGCTTCCTGGATGGTCTCCAATATTTCTCTTCAGTTCACCTCCCTCTGACAGCGTCTTGACAATGAAAAGTCCCATGTCAATGTTAAAATTTGTGCGCTGAATGCGTTTTTTTTCCCTGGTATACAGGTTATTGCCTATGTCAGTCAAATAAATGACAGAGTGGTCCCTGTTGTATTTTTCAAGTGAAGTCAGGTAGTTCAGCTTCCTCATACAAACTGCTGCATACTCTTCTCTTTTTTCTACTTAAATAAAAAAAAGATTATAACTGTGGCTAAAGGTGCAAAAATACATTTTTGTAATCATTGCTCAGCAGCACCAACTCAAATATCACAAAAACACAACCGACTGGAGCCGTGAGACGCACTACGTCATCCCCTACACAAGAAAGGAAACTAGAACATCCGGTGTGGTATATCTTTTATACGTCCCATATTTCCATTTTTGCTCGTAAATAATTCATAGAAGCAAACAAACCCAATGCACATCTATGGGTCTTCCAAGAAAATGTGCTGTAATGATAAGTGTAGAGAGAAAGGGGCATAATTGCAATGGCAGGATGATGATGACACAGTAATTACACCTCTGAATGAGCAGGTTTATTTTGAGCACGGTAAAAGTCAGAGCAACTACCACCTACACAGCCAGTGCATAGAAAGACTCTTCACACTTGCGATGACTTGCCTCCTCACTCATTCAGCAACAAATAGGAGCAATCTTCCAGGATTGGGAATTCACAAGATAGTCATTGACTTTGCCAGCATCAATGATTCTGACCTAGCAACCAAGATGGCTGTGGCAGTTAGAAAACTAATTAGGGTGAAGGCTATCGCAGGGGAGAATCAAACACTTTGACGCTATTGACAGACTTGTATCAGTATAAGGTTTTTACTTTGCATGCGCTGATACTGAGAATTAGGAAAAGGCTGGAGAGGAGCTGCCACTCTGAATAACCCCCCGGTACCATTAGAACTGCATGTGCCCGCATAATTGGCATTGTCAAAATGAAGAGTGTAACCCTGATATATAAAAACTGCTCAAGTCTATTTATGAACACACTGCATGTCAGGTTGTTTTTCACACGTTGCTCGAGAACATAAACAGAATATGCAGAAAATAGAGCAAAACACTTATGGGATTTGCTGATGTGTTGTAGAAAGGTAATGACGGCACTATAGTAAATGGGGTGTGCAGTATGTAAGCATGCCTGCATGTGTGCGCCTGTGCAGAGGGATTGTGTACCAGTGACTTTATAGAGCCAAAGTGTTGATGGAAGGGGGCTTTTTTTTAAGATTAACCGTGCAGCTTATTGCCTGGTGCAATAAACTGATGCCTGCATCACTGATGTGTGACTGGATGAAATTAGGACTCAACCAGGAACTTGTCTGATTATTAGTTTCTCTCCCCGTTCTGCCAGGTTGGACTCCAGGTGCAAACCCATTACTGTGTGCGGATCCGTGTAAAACCATTAATTAGATCACAGGACAATTGTGTGGTGGCAGCATTAAAAAATGATCACAGACCAAAATGGTGGCGCAAGATATGAATTATAATCATTTGAGGAACAATCGGAGTGGCAGCAAAAACAAAACAAGAACAATTTGTATTTATGAGGAAAAGCTGATTACAGCTAAATATTTTTAATTAGTAGATGCTTTCAATTACAGGCCAAAGTCATGTCTGCTTTGTTCTCCTGTAACTAAATGATGGAAACTCTTAATTACAATACTAATGCAACATGGCAGCTGGAAAACTATTATAAACTGCATCCAATTAAGTCATGGTGGTGTAATACCAGTGTAAGATATGATCTCTGCTAGTATTACAATGCTGTTTTGTTTTTTTTTGCTCTGATATTGCTAACGCTGGCTATTTCCTTTTTAAATGAACTTCCTCGCTCTATCTGATGAAAGACAGAAAGTAGTCAGAATCTGCACAGAATAAAAATCATTATTGGGTGCAAGACAAACACGCTCGCTTGTTCCTCTTATCTGTTTTTGTTGGGCAGTTTGAGGCCAGAGAGAGAGAGAAAAACCCTGTCACCACTGTGGAAATCCAGGATGGTCAGATAATGCCTCCCGCTTTCATAGATCAGTACCGGGGTCACCTGGGAATAAGAGTATGCGGTTAGATGTGAGACAAAGGGATTGTGGGTAGAAAGTGAGGTCAGGCTATTTAAGGATTAGCTTCACAGGTCAACTGCGCAGAATTCAGAGATCAACTAGTTGGTTACTGGTTTAACTGTTTAATGATGACGTCTTAATGCACTCAAGCTGCTGATCCATCAGTTTAATGACGTGATAACGTTCATACGAACATCAGTATGTCATATGTGTCCCAGTGTGCCCATAATATTGAATATTAGTCGGTCCCTGTGGACAGTACTGGTACAGTGTGAGTGATGATACAAAAAGGGCATTTTCAAAATTACTCTTCCTCCAGTGCATATCAATTAATTCAACTCATGTCAAATCGCCGCCTGTGTAACAGCGTTTACAGACATGCAGTGTGCATAGAGATGAACTTGTCTAAGCACAGCCTTAGTCCAGTACTGGGTATATCATCGTCTTAAATGATTTGGCCTCATCATAAAGGGTTTTTATACACATTTTACACCTAATAATCTAGTTATTGTAATTGAGTGTTCACTAAGCTTCACATGTCTTAGTGTAACCAGTCCCCCAAGCCTGAAAGCCATTGTAGTTTTTGAAACTTTGAACCTTTGACCCCACACAGATGTTAGCAAAGCCTGTTTTTTTTTTTCATTTTCACTCCATTTTCACTCCATTGCTGTCAGTTTAGTCATTAAACAAATAATATCCACTCTGACTGTGCCAAGAAATGATTAAAATTGATTCTTAATATGTACTTCATGGCTACATCTTGAGTATGATAAACCACAGAATATATTTTCTAGAAAAAGTTGTATAGTTACTGTGTCCATTGAGGTTTACCGTGCCATCACTCATTCTTTGTGTACCTCAGTTTGTACATAATGATTTTTTGCTCATTCCTCTGCTTCCCTGCTTGTCTAAGCAAAGCCAGGATTAACATGGTAAATGTGAAATCCACTCAGAAGTCTCATATGTACCGTGCTGTATTTTCAGCTAACACTGAATTAGACAGAGCAGTTAGAACATTTTGTATTTGATGCACTTTGTCTTCGGAAGTCATTAGTTTTTAGTGTCCACCCACTGTGTACTTTCCAAACCTACCAAGCAGAACACGCCAGCACTGCAAGTTAGATAAACACGGTCTGTAAAGTGTGTACGATTATTTCCCATGGCTGTTTCAGACAGCTTATCTGCACAAGTGTTAAATGCATGCTGCCCAGACTCCACTTTTTATGTCCAAGTACAAATTTTCCAAGTCCATCATTCTTAATATTCCCATGGTGTTCTATTGCCGTGAGACACTCTGGGACAGAATGTTTGGTTTACTGAAATGGCCAAATCTTCCCTAACTTTCAATGAATCTGTCATTTAGACGCTTAACAGAAACCAGTAAATACTTTCTATATAAATAACTGTGAATGTGTGGACATTAGGTTAAATCATTGTCAACTGTATAATTCCCATTTATGAGACTATAATATGCACTCACTGACTTAATGGGATTTCTCTCCTCTCCTTCTCCCTCTCCTCTCCTCCTCCTCCAGTCAACTTATTTTCACCTTATTTAAACTGTATTATTGCAGATGGTACTTTTTAGCAACACATACACACATTCTTTATTCTTTCGGGTGCCAGGCTTGTTTAACAGGACATGCAGCCCACTAGAGCGGCATGGTGGCGTCCTAGCACTTCCCACATGAGAAGTATCACTGTGATTCTTAAATTTGTTCCTATTGCCTGTACTATGTCTTTGTTTAATAATAGTGACTGCAGCCATTTCTGAGAACTACTTGAAACTTTAAAATTCATGTTTGAGACACCGGCATTTATTCTGATCTCTTAAACGAGGCAAAGGTCTTCAAAGTACCTAGTAGTTATTGTTTCATACTGTGGATTTACAATCACACAATGATAGAAAAATAAGTGCTAGAAAAATACATCATCAAAATGCAAAATAACAAGAGAGGACCCTGCACACTACCCTGGGGAACTTCACAACCGACAGCTAACCTCTGACAGCCCGCCAGACGCAATTTATTTGTCACTTCACATTGCTGTCCTCCACAGCAAACAAACATAGGCTTACTTGGCAATCAATTGGAAATCAAACCAGGTCGTTTATGTAAATTTGCAAGCTCCGTAAATAAAACAGTGCAGTCCTCCCCCGGTGCTGTGGGGGGTCTGCATGTTTCATACATTGGAAAAAACAAGTCAGTCAGTTATTTTTTGCTGTGCTTGGGTTTCGAAACAACAACACGCCTGTAGTGACATGTGTTCTGTCCTTCAGAGCAGCGTCTGGCTTGTTTGTGGGTGGCAGCCAGTGCGGCATTGGCATTAGCAGCTCCCTACTGAAGCCAAAGGCAGGATTTTGGTTTCTAAAGTGTGAGAACACACAGAAACAATAAAAACGCTCAAAGGTAGTGTTGACGATTTAGTCAAGATGATTTGTAGCCAAAAGCAGAAGAATAAGATCATTTTCTACCCGGCTCACAATCTAACACCATGGCCAGAAAGCATCGCTGAGGCAGCAAAAAGCCAACATGGCAGTCAGTACAAACAATATGCACATACAGAGGCGATTTACACATTTATCCTGCATTCAGATAAGGAATAAGGAATAATAAATAGAAATATTTCTTCATCCAAATATCAACTCTGCGTGTTATTTTTTTTTTATTTTTTTTTTTTCTCAGGTACAGGTGACATAGGTATGGAAGCCCATACATAGGACATCATTTAGAGAGAATGGGATGTGAGAAGGCTGCAGGGGGGGAACAATGGTTTTTGTTTAGAAGCTAACAGCAGCAGCTATCAGGCCAACAGTTTCACATACTGTAAGTAGAGTGGGTAATAAATAAGATTAGACAGCACAGGGCATCTGCAGGGTACACACACACACACACACACACAGTTGCCCAGGGCAATGCTTACGCATCTTCACAGGAGCGTTCTTCTCTCTCTATCTCTCACTCCTTTATTCTTCCTCTGCTGTTCCACTCACTACTCCTCTCTGAATCTGCCTTTTCCCTGTCTCTGAATTGATTCTGTCCTCTGCCCCCCTCTGGTAACTTCATTCATTCATTCATAGAAAACCACGAGGCGCAGAAATTGTTAAGAGACGTTGGTGCACTCTGTCTCGTAAACTGTTTTGTTTACGTCAACATAAGCAGGCGTTTTATAGATAACATAGTTCCCTCTGCACATAGAGCCACTTTTGCATGTTGCCCTGTTGTGGTTTATGCACCTTGATAAAACCTGGTGTCTATAATGAAAATCTAAACTAACTAACTCCCAAACACCTTTTCAGGTTGTAACATTCAGAGTCAAGGCCTGAGTACGTGTGTGAATGTGTGAGAAACAATACAGTAATCGAATCAGTGCTGTGACTTTCAGAAGATGTTTAGTTAGTTGTCCCTGAATTTGAACCTAACTATCAATTATTTTCTAACAAATGGAAATGCTGCAAAATGTTTTTGTTTGAGTTGGAATCATCATTTAGTTAAAAAGTGAACCAAGGATATTGAGAAATTTACAGGTTTCCATACCCACTCTGTTTCCTAATCAGCCAAGTTTACCATTGTCTCAAATGTTTTGGTCAGCGTGCAGAGGAATTAAATCATCATGTGAACTTCAGAATCCATTTCTTTGGAAACCTCAGCACAGTGTTTTTTGTGCTTATTCCTTTTTTTCATTTTCTCTGTGTATGTCTTTTTTTTACTTCACATTTTTTCAGTACAAAACTCCACGACTTTTTATCACCTACTGAGACTGAGAACCTCTTGAACTAACTTTACCAGAAATGCAGTTTCCCCCCAAACATCGGTTACAGCCATTACCTTTACTGTTGACTTATGAAGGCCAGGTTCTTTAGAAATGATACTGTGCCCATTGCAGCTTTATGTAGGGCTAACATGTTTTTATTCTTTGACCTTGATATTCTTATACAAAAATGTACTTATAAAAGGACAGACTCTCTAAGCAGTTTGTGAATTATTAGTGAATTCAATTAGCTGCAGATGTATACTGTATACAACACTGCATGTAGATGAGGATTTAAATTGGGATCTATGGTCATCAGCAGAAGCAGTGGGTTGAATTGCTGTAGAACCAATTAGGGAGTGAGCGAGAGGAAAGTAGAGAGTGAAAATGGAGCGTGGAAAGTGGAAGATGACAAACATTCATCTCGACAGGTGGGAAGAAACAGCACCACTAAAGGTTTTGTAAGATAGGATGTGCCTGGGTTTTTGACATTAATCAAAAAAGATGCAACATACAGCTTTATTACTTATGAAGTGTGTGTGGGGTTATTGTATTACAACGGAAAGGCTGTATTGTACATTGTCAAGTCCACGCTGATTCAGATGAAGAGTGTCTTTGCAATCAAACAATGCAAACTGTACATATAAACAGACTTCAGATATTTGAAAGGAATATGATGTTGTAATACATTGGCTTGTTTACAACAGAAATCCATAAATGTGCAAATGAGCAGTGCACTAATCATCAGCCTGTGCTGGATTCAGTTTTCGTTCCTGTGTTAAGGATTTAGAGAATTCAAAATATTTAAAAAATACAGTATATGTTTGCAAATCTTTTTATGAGGAAGGAGAAGCCGTCAGTCTGTCCTTTTTTAGGTCTTTTTGAAAGAAACGCACTTGACAAAGAAAAAGAAAAGAAGTTGTGGTTATTTGCAAGAAAATTCCGACAAAGCTCGAATTTTTCTGAAATCTCTTTTTCGTACAAAAAGAATCAAATGAAAAGGACGTTTACCTGCACATGAAAAGGCTGAAAGGCTGTTTTCTTGTGCTGTGTTGCAACTTGGTGAGTACACGTGTGAAAGACGATTCTGGGTTCTGAAGCAAAACTGTGTGCACCATGGGAAATAACAAAACTTTCTACACAAAGCCACTCAACATTAGGATCCAGTCAGATTTCCTCTACCTCACCAGATGAGTCGCCAGAAGTAATTTTTTTCCGAATTAGGTTAATTCATCCTGACAAAAACGTATGGTTATCGTTTGAACAGATCAAATTATGATAAATTACCTCTACATGATTTTATACACTATAATTAAAAATAAATATAGACTCATTACCAGGTACTGCAGAGCTTTAAAGATTAAATAGACAATTTGCCAATGCAAATACGTAACTGAATACAGATTATATTAAGGTACGAAATGCAGGTTTTTTTTCAACTTCAAAAACTGCACACAATCACATCAACTCAGTTAAATACAGCTCCCTCTTTTTTTTCTCTCTGTTTTGCAGGGCCCATCCTTGGCCTTTGTCATTCACAGCTAATGGATGTCTTTACCCAGTATGCCTACAATGACAGTTTCTATGACAATGGAACATGGAGCTTCAACAACACAGATCAAGAGCAGAAGCACCCATACAACTACTATGCCATGCTGCTTACCCTGCTCATCTTCATCATCGTCTTCGGCAACGTGCTGGTGTGCATGGCTGTGTCCAGAGAGAAGGCTCTGCAGACCACCACCAACTACCTGATCGTCAGCCTGGCTGTCGCTGACCTTCTGGTGGCCACGCTGGTGATGCCCTGGGTCGTCTACTTGGAGGTACAACAGCAAAGATGTACACACACCTGTACATGAATACAGAATGTATGTATGTAAAAAAAAAAAACAACATTTACGTGAAATGCAGTTCCAGGCAAGCGAGCTGCCTGTAGTCATCAGCAGGTCGAAAGCTCAAGGTGAACCAGGGGTGAGGGTTAATGCGTTCACATCAGCATTGTAAATATCAGTGCTGAACTGGTTAAAGGCCTCTTATAGCAGCACCATGTGACAATGTCAGGACAGGTCTATTCTCTCAGCGGTCCCGTGTTTATGAATAATTCTACCTCATTCTGGGACACATCTTTGCACTCTCACTCCTGTGCGGGATAGTGCCGAGCTGCCTTTTAACCACTGTAACCTATAACGGAGACTCGGGTAGGAACAAAAAAAAAATCATCTCCAGGCTCCCAAATCAATAGCAGGCCGGATGTGGTCTGTCTTTCAGAGGAATATCTCTCCGCAGTATCTCTCAGTCTTTGCTCATCACCTCTGTTTGTCTTCTCGGCCCTGGGGTTATTTCTGACCATCATGCCTTAGATCATGCTGTCTGATGTGGAGACAGACAATCTAAGGCTACAGGGACTCGAAACCTCCCATGTCTCCGAGTGAGTCATGATGATTATCACTGTGATCAGATTACAGTACATACATCCATAGCACGTCACGCTCTCTGTCCGTTTTTGTGTGCAATACTTTGTTCATTCAGTGGTGATTGGAAAGTTGCCATTTAATAAGCACACAGATGCACGGGATATAATAAATGACTTCTATTGTCACAGCTGGACCACAAACAAAACAAACAAAACAAAAAAACTGACCGTGGCCACCAATCATCAGACTAAGGCTTGTTTTTCACTAACCTGTAATCTGCATCCCTTGTTTGTTTCTGTTTGTCACAAACAGATCCGTGACACGACTCCCTATATCTACCGGCGTATTGTGCTGCACAACCGTTCAGCGCTGCACTCGACTAAGTGGGGAAATCACACATTTAACAGGCGGTGTCAGTCGCCAAAAAACTGCAGGAATCCAAAAATACCCCTCATCAACCTTAGCTTGTGGGATTTTCATCATCTACTGATGATGTGAACCATTTTCCTGCTTTATCAACATTCATAAGAATACTTATGTACACCAGGCAAAAACACACACAAACACACACACTCACACTCACAATCATTATTTTTCCAATACCGCCGCTCCGCATGTGCATTTACGCTGATCCCACATCGATAGCGCGACCGCAACAGAAAGATACAGCTATTACCGATAGGAAGCTCAACCCGCCATCAAATCATGCATCCACTATTTAAACAGCCTATACTTGTTCTCTATCCTGTTCACCTGCAGCCCGCTCAGGTCACAGGAACACTCAGTAACAAGAGCAACCTTCAGTAGGTAGCTGCTCTCGTGCTTCTGCTGGATTCCAGACACGACCACGTCTCCATAATGAGAACAGCAGGAAGCATTAGCAAGGGGCTGTATCAGGATTTAGAGGGATGGATTCACGGATTAACGGGATATTACTGCAATTACATGAAGTTAGTAAACTCAACAATACATATAGATCAGATTTCATTTGAGCTGATAGATGAATTCGTACATTTTAAACGACAGTAATGGCGGTATTTTCACAGGTTTTAAACGGGTAGTTTAAACTGACCTTTATTTTTACATTCTAAACGTACTGCAGTAAATCAGTCATATGTGGTTTGGCGATTTTAGATTTTGTCTTCTGACAAACTGTGTCGTCACGTCGCTGAGCAGTTAAGTATATATTGTTTGCTCTGGATGTAGAATAATCCTTTGAAAAGGAAACGGGATACTTCTGAGAGCGGCTGATGTAGGATCAATGGGGGTGGACCTGATGTTATGGGACTGTTGCTATTTTTGTTCACTTCTTTGTTTGCTGAGGTAAATAGGGCACAGTGAGATCACAAATTCTGTGTGAGCCACAGGAATTCCAGTGGCGGTTGCTATTTCATATACATTAAAAAATTATAACAGTTTTTTTAGAACGTGTTTAAATGGGGGAGGGGGTATTTATGACATACCATCCAAGCTAATTCTATTATGACATAGACCTCCATGCCTTTAAAAACAGTTGTTTTCATATAGAAAAAGTGACCTCTCCTCCCCATAATAATATGTCAAGATCTAAGTACTTTTAATTAGGGCTAAACTTTTTTTTTAATAATAGGATGCTTAGTAATAGGGTGCTTATCTCATTTGATGTGTAGTGGTATATGTCCTTTAATATTTTTAATTGCCTAAAGATTATCTATATACAGGAAACACAGTTTGCATCCTTCACCAGCATACATTAGTCAGTTTATAACAATCTGCTTTTGTGCTGTGGAAGTGGCTACCCGTGCAATGTCTTGTATGGTAAAAGTCACAACAGCTGGGGGATTTTTTATTTATTCAATACACTTTCTTCAAAACAAGCTTCTTCCATCAGAGACACAGTGTAAAATTACATACATCTTCAGACAGTGAAAAGCAATTCTGTTTTCCTGGTAACAATAATTTTCTGTCTCTTCTTCGCTTGTCTTGACAACTAATTTTTTTCTTTATCTATGTGCAGATGGGTTTTTTTTGTTGTTGCTGCTGTTTTTTAACCGAGGTTTCCACAGACCAAAGCCATGACTGAGGTTTCTCTGGTAACAATGTAATAATGTATTGTGAAACTCCGTGAGAGCTTAGTCACAGAGTGTGGGCAGGACATTCAACTTGCCCTTTATTATTAAATGCTAAATTAGCATTAATTACGGTTTTCACTTTCTGCCAACTGTGACTGATGAAGAAAGTGTATGGAGGAGACAGTATGCTTGACTTGAGGTTCAGTATTTGTATAAAATCAAGGTGAGTTAAAAAAAATGAAAAAAAAACTTTCTGGATATTGGAATTTCATGCCTGAGTGAAAGTTCAGTTGAAATTTAATAGCGTTTTTTTTTTATTATCTGCTGAAGCACAATTATCTGTGCTGTATATAACATCTCCCCACTTTCAGCTAAAAGTTAGTCTTTTCAGTAGTGAGTGTTTCCTCTTGTAGTTAGACGAATGTCATTTAATTTGGACTTTAATTTGAACTGGGTTTTCAAGAGTAGGGATTTTTTACATAATAACATAACATAACATAACATAACATAACATAACATAACATAACATAACATAACAAAGGTTTGTAAATCAATATTTTGATTATTACTGATTATTCCATCTTGACAGTCCATCCATCACTGTGATACAGAGACAAAAAAACACTTTTTGTCACATGTCATATCTGTTATTTCACTGACACGTAGCATCTGCTACAAGTGTTTGTTTTGCTTTGTCCCAGCTTTTTGAGTTGTCACCTTTGTCTTTGTAAAACTATGTAGTTATTTTCATGAATGCACTTTGTCCTACATTAATCAAGTTTATATTAAATTATTGTGAATGCCATAAACACAGCCATGTTTTAGAAGAAAGAGCAGCATCTCTCTCATTTTATTTCAGTCTCATTTTAAGTGACATTTCAAACTGTCCTTTTTAACCAGTCTCCCATTAGTGTATTTTCAATTTACCAAACCTTACCTTGGCAAATTAAATGGAAACGCTAATACATTGTGAAATAAGAAATGTTGTGCACAGTCTGAGGTAATGGATTAGGCTGGAGAAAGATGAGAAAATGCACATTCTGCAGTTGGGATTTCATCATAATTACCCCTCTCAGAATATATTTGTTCTGCTGTCAGTGCCTGAGACGTGATGCCATAAAAAAGCAGTTTAATACCCACTGGATGAGTCTTACCTCTCCGAAACGAATGGACCTGCCAAGACGACCTATAATAGTTTTCATCTCACGTCAGGGCTTTTTCGTCCGTTTTGGAGGTGATGTGACTGATGTGGAGGTAAAAAACATACGGTTGCGTTTAGCGCAGCTGCAGATTGATCTATAAAGATCAAGAACAAAAAAACTGAGTGGCAGGCGTGAGGGACGGAAATAGATGCAGAGAACAGAAGGACGGTGCGCAGACACAGAGAAGACAAATGTCAGGAGTGAGAGGTTGGAATTTATACAAGAAAGACAGGAGAGGTTGCAACAGGGAGAAGCGTGTGCATTAGGCTGTCAGTCAGCCGTCACTGCTATTATTGTAGACACCATCGACAACATACAGCTGTTTTAGCTGGCACTTAATTTTGTAAAGATGAGGCCTTGGGACAAAGACTATTAGTCACAGGGATGAGAGAGTTGTTTTTTGGAGCGGTGGGCTGCAGTGTCAGGTGAGGAGGGTGGTACCACAGCTGCCAGAGCATCATCACAGATAATGTTAGTTTCATTCAGGTAACGAAGAGCAACAGGGGCATGAATGCAAATGGGCTTTGATCATGCAGTTGATTGAAAGCCTCTGTGGGCTGTAGACCAGGATCCATGCTGAAGGATAATTATCTCACCAACACTGTAGGTGTGTGTGTAGCTTCAGGATCATCTGCGGTGGTTTTCATTTTACTGTTTCCAGATGTGAAGCCTCATTGAGTGATTGAAGAATCTAGTTAGATTTACTGCATTTGAGGTGTTGCATTATTTTCATAAAATGAATAAGCCACATCGTTTGTTTGTGTTAATTATAAAAGTACTCTCTTTTTTTTTTAGTTTCCACTGTACAGCTGTGCATCGTATTTTCTCCTTTACTTGTGCGTTTGAGTTTTGCTCTTTATCGCCCCTCTCTTTTTGTAACAGGGAGAGGAAACAATATCAAAAACAAATACACAAAGGGACTTGAATGTCATGATGGCTTTTTTGTTGCAGAGGTAAAAACGGACTATTGGTTTTGTGTTGTCAGCTGCTGTAAACTGCCAATTGTTGATGGGTTTTTTTTTTTTTTGTCTCCTAGGTAGTGGGCGAGTGGCGCTTTAGCAAGATCCACTGTGACATCTTTGTCACTCTGGATGTGATGATGTGTACAGCCAGCATCCTCAATCTCTGTGCCATCAGCATTGATCGGTGAGTGTGTCACTTCACAGATTGTTTAGTCCTGCCTGTCATGCTACCTGCATGGATTCCCACTGGAAATCATTACCCTCTGAAGGGTAACATAGGAGTGCATGTCTATCAAAATGCACATCAGGTTACACAACACCTTTTGTTTTCCCTTGTATTTGTACAGAACCACTGTAGCCGTCCTAATTACTGGCCACCAGATGTTGCATTATTAAATGTCAATGTCTTAAATTGCAGAAATATTGAAACAAATGAGTGCGCATAGTTCAATGAGTGCATCGTCAGCGTGCACTGAGAGGCAGCCGTATGTATATGTATATTTATGTATATATGTGTGTGTGTGTGTGTGTGTGTGTGTAATAATTTGCGATATTGATAATCGTTTTAAATTGTTTTAAATGATTACAGCAGGTTAAAATAAATATGTAAACAAATGACATCCATATTCATACCGGATAAATCAAATCACTATAATGTCTTGTCACAAAACCTCATCCTCTTTGATTCAGACTGCCACTTCCAAAGATAAGTGTAATAATTTCTTTATGTTCGTGGTATGATGACTCAGTGTTTAATGACACACAACAATCATGAACGGCTGAAGGAAGCAGGGTTTGCTCTGGAAAGCTGTTCACCTGAAGGGCATGTAAAGGTGGCGCTTTCAATATTAAAACAGCAAGAAGCAATCATGTAAAGGCTGACAACAAGTATGTGAGAGCCGGGTTTATGGCGAACGCAGCACTAAGGAATAATTCTTAACAATACCAAGGACATTTTCCATCTTCCCCATTTTACAGAATTCAGTCAGTTTTTAATTTTACATGATTTTCCGCATGGCTGCATTGTTGTCTCAAGCCCATATGCAGGATAAATATTCACAATGGTCCCACATGGACACAATTTCAACTGTTACTGAATGAATTGAATTAGAATACAAATGTATCTCGTATGGGTGGCGAAGCTTATTAGTCAGAATATTCTCGAGGTAGATTGTTGTTTACTTTGTGTGAATGTGAAATGAATGGTGGGGGGAATGCAGAACTGCATCCCAATTTACATTTAGATTTTATTTATATGACTTATTCTTGCATGTTATACCGGCAGCTTTTCAACACTGATGACTGACAGGAGTTTTGCAGTATCAAGAGTTATCTATCTGTTGTTGTAATGGTAATGGTTCACGCATGCAATGCTGATATGTAAAAGTTTAGATCAAACAAACTTCCTTTTATTATTTGAGAGGCCAGGGACAGCGTTGTCATTTTCACCTGAATGGACTGTTTTGTTCTCTGCTAACTTTCTTTTACAATGTAGAGCAACTTTTGGGATTTGATCACAATACAGACTGCGTTTTTGTGAAGGCTGAATTTGTGGGAATATGCACATACCAGTGCTGAGGCTGTGGAACCGGTTGTTATTTCCCCTATTCTGAAAAGGATGAATGCATTGCTAACAATTGCCAATCAAATCAGCTTCTTGCTTTGACTTCCAAGGCAGAAGAAAAATTTGAAAAAGAGAAAAGTACTTGTGCAGTACACACACACACACACACACACACACACACACACACACACACCAAATTATGTCGCCAAAAGGTAGACAGATTTTTGGTTGCTTTGGAGGACGCTTGTCTTTCACAGTGTTTTCAGTGAGTCATCATGTGCACAAAAGTGTTTCACGAGACAAACAGGTCTGCGCCGTTCAGCTTCACCTTCGCCTGACAAATATCGACAAACGTCCTTCAGTCATTTTTGTGTTTTATATAATTGCCTGAGAACCAGCAGGTCTACAGGGTTGATGTGCAGAAAAGTATAGTCATGTGTTCCGTGAATTAATAAAAGTGGCTATATGTTATTCTTTATGGTTGTAATAAAATGTAGATATGTTTACGCTGAGAGAGCGCAGAGAGTGGTAGCTGTGAATAAGATGTATTGCACTGGTTGAAGACAGCAGGATGGTGGAAATATCGTTATGTGAATGCCCTCATTATTTAATCACAGATATTCTCCCCATTCCAAAACAATGCTATTCATGAAGCTGATTAACATGTCGCCTTGAACCAGCTCCGTGGCCCATTTGTTCTGCCTCTGATGTTGTTACATGGCTCAACACGTGCAACAGCACAATAACCCTCAGATGTAACTCGATTTGCCTCTCGCGTTTTCATAAGGAAGCAAATTTTTCTCCCTAAAAAAAAGTCTTGTTTTTAGTTTAAAGCCTTTCAAATCAAATTACACAAAATCAATGTCTGAGACATTGTACAACAGCAGTGCATTTCCTGGTGACTGCAACGAGCTCAGTAATTAGATCAACCAAATGTAGCAAGGTTAAAAGGTTAAGTGATCGGTCCTGACACTGTGGGATAAAATCACAGCCTCCCTCGCAGGACCTCATCGCCATGTTCCCCTGATGACTTTTTTTTTCTTCACCCCATACAGTTACACAGCGGTGGCGATGCCGATGCTGTACAACACTCGCTACAGTTCGAGGAGACGGGTCACAGTAATGATCTCTGTGGTGTGGGTGCTGTCCTTCGCAATATCGTGCCCCCTGTTGTTCGGCCTGAATAACACAGGTGAGAGATCTCAGCGTACGCCTGCCTTTTTGCAAAGCTCTCCACTGCACTCAACTGCACAGAACACTATGAACATTATAAATACATATGCATTGCAATTTTTTTTTATAAATGTTTCCCATTATTTGTATAAGTGTTGAACGAAATCAGAATGTCAGTGTCGCTTTATAGACTAAATCATACCAGTAAGTGGTTCCTTCATACCGGCACATAGCCAGCTTCAGTGTGTCTTAGGGCATGAGGTTGGTTATACCACAGAACAAGGGCTTTAGAGGCGGATTACATTTAAACCAGGTTCCAGCTAAGGGCTTCTCGAGAGGCGCCGACTTGCCGCTGACAGGTTCATGTAGCTTGCGTCTTGCCACTTTGAAGCTCCACTCATCTCATTGAGAGCTTTCACGTATTGTCAGTGTTTGGACTCTGGAAATTCGGTTGGTGAACACCACGGATGCTTTTGAAACGGCGACGCATCTACTTAAGATGATGAAAGCTGCAATACAGGAACCGTTAGAGTATCAGTGATTGTAACTTGATGTTAAGGCAAGTCATGTTTACGATAATAACAGTGTTTTGATTCCAGACAAACTGTTTTCCCGTCAAACTAACATAAATACACACACACACACACACACACACACACACACACACACACACAAAACTATTTTTGATGGAATATGGGGTCCAGTCTGGAGCCATTATCCACCAGATCCTGTGTTTACCTCCACAGCTACTCGTGATGAGTCCCTCTGTGTAATCGCCAATCCAGCCTTCGTGGTCTACTCCTCCATTGTGTCCTTCTATGTTCCATTCATCATCACCCTGCTGGTTTATGTGCAAATTTATGTGGTCCTGAGGAAGCGCAGGAAACGTGTGAACACAAAACCAAAGCAGCGTATCTGTCAGGCTGCTGACCCTGATGTGGCCACTTCTCTGAAGGTAAGCTCCTTTAGCAAATCGCCTTTCTACAGTGGGTGTTCAAGCTTTAAAAAGAACATAATAACATGAAAATATCTCCTTTGTTATAGTGGAATTAATCATTTTTCTGAACCCATTCATGCTGGACTGTTTCATAGGCAGGCGTCATAGCAGATAATAGCATACTTTAAAGAGGAAACCCCAGACAAGAAGAGGATTGATTTTCTGCAAGAGAAAAAAAAAAGACACAAATAACATTTAAGGCAAAAGGGCAAGGCTGAGTTCTACCCGAGGCAATGTGTGTGTGTCTGTGTGTGTGTGTTTGTTTTTTCCCAGCATGTCATAGAAATACGCTATAACTGGGTCTATCCAGGTGACCAATAATAATGTTGATGTCACATCAACTGATACATTTCTGTGTCAGAAGCCGCAACGCGACGCTAACCGCGGTGGCCCTCCAGTGACCTTTTGTTCGATTGATTTTGCTGACAGTGAAACTCAGCGGTCTCTGCGCAGGAAGTCAAGTAATGCTTTTCATCCAGTGCACTGCATTACTCACGTTCATGCATGGCTTTACTCTGTGGTTCCTGTGCACGTGTCACAGAGAGAAACCAGGGGCACGCGTTGTAGAGGACGGGGGAAATTTACAGTGCACTCTGCTAATCACTGTGGAGAGAAATAACATAATTATTATGTTCCACTTGTATTAAGAATTGTTTGTTTCATCTTTATGAAAAAATCCCAGTGAAAACTGACCATTGACTGTCGACGAGCGATGTTGCCTCGTTTGACCTGTTAAGCAGCAGGACCTGTGCTTCAACGGCCCTTTTGTCGGTGGCGCTTTGACACTGGATCGCTCTCCTTGTCTGACACAGCTGCTTTCATTGCAGGATAAGTGCACTCATCCAGAGGATGTGAGGCTGTGCACCGTGATTGTTAAATCCAATGGGAGTTTTCCTGTCAACAAGAAGAAAGTGGTGTGTGTGCTCTCTCTTCTTTCCCCCCCTCCTTTGTTTAATTGTTGGAAACACATTTATTTTGGCCGTAAAAGATTTAGTGGGACGTCACCTTGAAGTTTTCCTCCATTGCTCAGAGGAAATATAGCCTGAAAGGGCATTTCTCTGCCTCTGTGAGCACAGCAAATCGAAATTAAATACTAAATTTATCTGTTTGATAATGTGCCTCTTTACTATCCATTATTTTTTAAATGTCACCCACTGTGTATAATAATTGTAATGAAAAATAGCCGTCCCCATTCATGGTTTTCTGCTAACTGCTCAGATTTTCATCAAAGACGCGGTCAATGAGGGGGAAGACCTGGAGCTGGACGAGCTGAACAACAGCGGCAGCAGCCAGAAACAAAAGCCGCAGTCGCAGCGTGAGCTCGGAGACGCTCCGGCCACCAGTCACCAGCTGCTGATGCCCAACAAGTCGAACCCGAGCCCCAACTCCTCACCTCCCACCCAACCTGACGAGGGCCACAAATCAGAGAAGAATGGAGATCCAACCAAGGAGGCTCTGGGGAGTCAAGCCCCCGTTGTGGCCAAAGCCTTCCAGACACAGGCCTTACCGAATGGCAAAACTCAAACCTTTTTGAAAAACATGAACAAGAGAAAAATCTCCCAGCAGAAGGAGAAGAAGGCCACTCAGATGTTAGCCATCGTTCTGGGTAAGTCAGATCACCTGCTACTGAATTATTTTAAATTCCCATTTGGTAACAAGTGAGACATTTTCCGAACCAGTGATCACAGGATCAGACCAGTGTGACACTGTTCAAACTTATCGGGACCAAATTTGTGTTTTCATAATACTTCACATCCTAATCCCTAACGTACAAGTTAGAAAACAATTTTTTTTTTTTTTGTACAAGCTTCCAGCCATTTCAGTTCCTTCTGCTGCATCCGCAAGCATTTTTATTTCCATCTAATTTTTGGTTAGTGTGACCTAATACAGAAGTTGTAAACAAGTCAGATAGTGATGCAACAGCGGGAAACGTCTCCGACACAAACATTCGGCCGTCCAACTTGACATGCGCCCGTATTTCAGTGTCTAACTATACTGTCAATGCTTCCTTCTTTCTCACCTCCCACTTTTTCTCCTTGTTCTCCCCCCAGGTGTGTTCATCATCTGTTGGCTGCCGTTTTTCATTACACATATTTTGAACACCCACTGTACAAAATGCAAGGTCCCCGCTGAGATGTATAATGCTTTCACTTGGCTTGGCTATGTGAATAGTGCCGTGAATCCTATCATCTACACCACCTTCAATGTTGAGTTCAGGAAGGCGTTCATAAAAATCTTGCATTGCTAAACGGCAGCATTGCTTGTCTCATTAGACTGAGGGAAGAGCGATGCATAAAAGACATCCCTTCTGTCAAATACCTCATCCTGCTAAGGAAAATGCACCACAGGGAGAGAAGCTGGGATTTGCTTTTTAAAGGTAAAGGACTGCGCGAGTGACTAACTGTCTTCCTTAAAGACACGTTGGCTCTGTGTGTGTGACATTTCCGTGGAACCCAGATCATCACTGAATGTAAAACAAGAAATGTCTGTAACAAATGACTTGTTTCATGGGGAAAAGAAAAAAAAAATTCTGTATCATTGTTCTCTAACATCATTGTGCTCGTCGCGTAAGGAGCCATCTGTGTATAACACACACGTGCAAGTTGCAATCGGCTATTTATTGTGTGTGTACTTTATGTTTTGATGATGGAAAATCTTTCTGCAAACGTAATAGGTATCAAGTCAGTGTTCATTGCAGTGTTTAAAGTGATATGTGAGCTCTTAATCATAAAACCTATCACTGATTGGAATGTGTGCGTAAGAGAACAGACACTTTACTTGCTGTATAACGTGGCAATGCCATTATCCACATATTTGCAATTTTATAAATTGAAAAATAATGTTATTATTATGATGATTATTATTATTACTATATCTAATATCCTCCCATTTATTATTTTCTGTAAATAGGTTTTCTTGACACATTAACTGTGATTATGCCTGCAATGGAAATGTGATGCATGCTACATTGCTCCTCTACTTGACTTCTCATGAAATTGTATGTGCAGCAAAAAATGACAAAAGATGTCCAATAAATGAAGTAATGAGACACTGTAAAGTGCCACACGAATATCAGTGTTTGCTGTGCGCACACAGACCCGACCCCCAGATGCCCTTAAAAAACTTACCTGATACTTATTTACCTGTCTCTCTCTTCTTCCCAAGATTGTTCTGCAGATGAGTAATGTTTACTGGAAGTAACTGAGCACTGCTGCTGCACACTTGTCCTGTGGCAAACCAATGACCTGTATGTGGACAACACAGCTTCCAGGTAAACTCATATGGATGTGTGCATCCCTGGAAGCAGCTCTCCGGGGCCTTTGCTAAGTAAGAGTAGGAGTATGAGGTGGACCTGGCAAAACCGAAACTAATAACAGTCGCAGCAATGCAGCTGTGTGTATTATGGTGTGTATTTTTCTCTCCTTAACGGTTAAAAAAATTCGTATCAACAGAGTTGGTAATGTTTTGGATGAGTATCAGCCACAGGGAACTGGAGCTTAAGTGAAATCATCAGCCCCTTTTTTCAAATTTAGAAAACAATATTATGTCGGCAATAAGAATCTGTGGGAAACAAAGTGGAATTTCAGTTTTATTCCATTTAATTGTTTCTTTGTGAGATGAAAATGTGTCGAGTAGACGAGGGACTCAGGACTCAACCGCAGTCCCTCTCCTGGAAATTGTGACGCAAGAGCTCAAGTGGGGAAAGGAATAATTCTGAATACAAATCAAGCAGTGGCAGGAAAATCACAGCTGCGGAGTCATGCTCTCACTCGCAACACCTCTGCTCGTTCCATCACTTTGTTTTATCATTCATTATATTCCTTCACAGGATTTTGCAACTGCTGCCTCTGCGATTAAATCACAACATACAAAGTGTTTACTTGCAAACTAAATTTCGTCATGTCTGGATTTGGTGTTTGTAAACTGGTCCCGTGTCTGTCGCCACGTCCACTGGGGGGACAAAGTTGTTTCTGTGTTGTAGACGCTCCTTTAGACGCAGGGATGGTACCCAGAGTTAGATGAGAAGATAAATACAGCTGGGCCATAAATATGAAGCTGGAGCTGAAGAAGCCATAACTTAGCTCCATTTATACACCTGCAGCACGAGACGTCAGTAGCTGGGCTCTTCATAAAGTGACAAGATTTATGGTCGTATTGGAAATGACAAGTTTTAGAGGTCGCTGATAAGCGAGACTTTGTTACCGGGCTTTTGTTATGAATGACGAAATCCTTACCCTATGGATTCAGTCAGCAGCTGTGGCTTTTTTCTTTTCTGCTGCAGGAAAAAAGCAAATGACAATGTGAAGGGGACACGACGCGTTGATGTAAAATCTCTGACAAACAGCTGAAGAGTTTCTTATCTCCTTTCATTTCATTTTGTCCCCTTGTGGTACAGAATCAGTAGAGACGGTGTCCGTTTCGTCGAGTCTCTACAGGCAGAGCGTGATGGATGTGACGTACTCTGTATTGCAGTTTAATGGACTTGCACAATCTCCTAGGACATTTGGATGGTTTTTTGCCAGTGGGCAAACACTAACACTAATATAACACAAAAGTTGTTGTGTACAAGTCACGACGTAGTGTTTCTTCCAAAATAGAGAAGAAATTTCTCAGCAATTTCTGTTAACACAACCAATTCAATCTTATATTTCACTGTAAACGCTTTCATTGGGACACCAGGAAGTGCTTATGTAAACATATTTACATGTTATTCCATTCAGTCACATGTGTAATCCTCTCACAGCCTAGTTTATGTGTCTCTTTACTGGCACGTATCCAACTATGATCCATGTGCATTTTCTCAGCTATATATGGATCTTCCATTGTCTTGGGTGACACATGTATGTATGGCATTCCCATAATATAAATCCCTCGGGAGACTTTCCCACACCAACGTACTGGACCACCACCAATCATGTCTGACACGCTCACTGTGGTGGCACTGATCCTGTCTTCGTAATAACTAATGAATCACTGTAATTAGTGGCGGTATGGGTTTACGCTATTAAGGCGCGTTATTTATGAATTCCTCTAATTCCCCGGCTTGCTACTTAATCATACAGTGTATGCGTTAAGCTATAGTGTAGCCTTAAATTTTCATTTTATGCTCTTGGAGGAGGTCTTTGCTTTCCCATTCTTAAATGCCGGACTATCATTTCTTGTTGATTCAGCATATCTGTCGTTGAGATTCAACGCCCGAATCGCGTCAGAGTTTGGTGATCAGACCAAAAGGTTCGTAAACTGTGACTCTATTTGTACCATTTCATTTTTAGTGTCAGTCTGTAAACAGCGAGGCCTCTGATCCCTCCCGCGTTGTTGTCGCTGCAGGGCAGCACCTTGTTGCTGATTAAATTTCTGATTACGCCAGGTGAAATAGTGGACAGCCTGCCCCCAGTGTCACACTTCTTTGCAGCCCCTTAGGGCTCCAGATCAAGCGCCTCTCCACTGGCGCGACCCAACACATATAACACATCAATACAACCTCTCTGGTCAATCTCCAGCCTGTCTCCTAATACTGCACCTGGAATGACACATGACCAAGCATCGGTACTCATCAGTGATTTATAATGATACACACTGTTATTGATTCCACTGTAAGGGATATCAAAAATGATGTCGGCAACAACGCGGGGAAGCTTGGCTCGAGGAAAGATGCTGCAGTATGAAACACAGGGTCTGTGTATTTAAACTTCTTTGGATCTGTCTTCTCTTCTTTTCCCTCGTCATCTCCTACGGGGGAAAAAAAATCCCATGAATGTGAGTTAAAACTGAGGTGGGGGTTGCGTGTCCTGCATATTCAAGCAACGAGAAAACCCTTAATTAACTAAATCATTATAGCCTTCCTGAATCATTTAAACTGCCCTCTGCCCACTGCTCAAACAGAACAGCACACTGAGTCCTTAAGTGTAAATAGTGCTGGGCCATCAAACGCCAGCGTTTACTCTTCTCAGTCGCTCAAGGCCTCGTGCAAGACAAAGGGCACAATGCGGAAACGCTGTCCAAAGAAGTGCTGCGAGCGCCCTGTATGTAAAACAGGCTACGCCATCGTTTGAGCTTTGTGTGAAAACGTCCTTCATCATTTCAAGGCTTTGGAGGAATAGTTTCCATTTCTGTTTTGCTTAAACCCGTTGCATTATCCTAGAGCGTGCGTATAGAGTTGACCTTGTTGACCGAGATATAGGAGATATATTTCATTATTAGCTGCAACAACGTGGCCGCGTCGATTTTGTCCTTTTGATCGCGTCACGTCATGTATGCATGAGAACTTTCTGTCAGATCAGATCACAGGTACTTTATTAATCCCTGGAGGGACATTCAGCCGAATCGAATCGACATCACTTATTTCTTAGTGTTCAATAGCTATAACAGAGCTGCGTCTTGTATTTTGCATCTAATTCAAAGACAGCATCGGAACTCAGCATTACATTTACATTGTGTTGCAGGATGTGAGGCACTGGGTTGATCTCCCACAGTAATTGTCGAGGGGCTGATGTTTGAAGAGGGGCCCTTTGAAGCACACTGGCCGCTGTTCCTTTTTTACCGTCAGTCATACGTGACTGAAGCTATCGCCACACTGTGAGCAGCCTCTTACCTAGGCCTCTTTTAAATACTGTATGTGTTTGTTTCAGAAGCCAGGCAACAACAGTAAATGCCCTCTGGCTTTGGTATGAGTCGTGGAGGATACCTGAAAGTAGCAGCTGCCTCACAACACTCACAAGTGTTGTTTTTCTTCACTTTCTTTACCTTAGTGATGATGGATGGTTGCATATTTTCTTTGTAACGGAGTAATAAGCCTTGTTGGATGTGCTTCAGTTAATCTTCACTGAGCTGCGGTGGCAGGCGTGACGTATGAAACGATGCCTGAATGACCTGAATCTGCATTCACACTGGCTCCTCTGTAAAAGAAGTGAATCGCTGCCCGTGATGCTGATGACGATGATGCTGCCTATTTTCTTTTCTGATTCTCCAAACATGGCTTGGTATCCTTTTCCCAACCATGTTGAACTAACCGATTCCATCAGATTCATCTTGGATTCAGAGGAGGACAGTGAAGATGAGCCCAAGTCATTGTTACCATTTATCCCCCACAGTCTATCAAACCAGAGGTTGGTTGTTGGTGCAGGAGCAGGGGGAGATGTTGGTAATTGTGCTGGGAGTGAACGTGAGGGCTTGGAGAGCGCTCTCGGTGCGGATAGTCATAATCACGTTTTGGCTAAGATGAGTCCTCACTCTCCTCTTCAGCCCCGTTCAACACTTCCTCTGTCTGGTTTTTGCACGCCGCTCCACCCACTGCGTTCCTCTCTTCACGCTCGCCGCAATCAGAGAGGGGAAGTGCTGGAGTGCGGCAGCCGACAAGTTTATTATTATTACTGCACAAAATTCATGGCCATATTTTTCCACAAGTTTACCTCCTGTACTGCCTCGCGGTTAACGAAACGTCACGGTTCATTAAAGGAAGAGTCAAAATAAAATAAAAGATTCATCATCTGGTGAGTCCGAATTTAAAATCTCCACTCCGAGGGTTGTCGGAGTGGCGTTTCATGAATTTGAGTCATGACACCAGTAAATAACAGCAATCAGCCCCTTTTGTTTGTGTTCACACATCTGTGCACAAAAGGCTTCTCCTGCTAATTCTGCAGAAAGACAATTGCATTATGTATTCGTTTTGTACTTCCTTTTTTCCCCCTTGACATTTCTTTGTCCCAGTTTGTGTATGAGTCACAGAGGAGTGCACTGATTGCCCTTATCTGGCCACGAGCTGCATCAAGGTAAAGGCAATTACGCCCCGGCGATTCACTAAACACAAACAGCGAGAGGCGCACATGAGTCGGGGAACGAGATGAAACACTGCTCCTCTCATTCAACTGAATTATTGTTTCTGCAATTAGCCGAGTGTCAACGTGGCAGCTGAATATTTAAAGAGTGTTTTGATGTCGGTGTTTTGAGCATCATCTAAGTGCAAAGTATGAGATGCTCTGCTCATTTATTAGTTATAAACCCAGAGGACATCATCAGCACCCTTATAGCTGAGGCATCCCAGATACCATGTTGGAGTCATTATGAGTGTGTGATGTACCATGACGTGACTTACCATTAGTGTGTGTAAATGACACATGAAGCTGAACTGATTCTTTCTGAAATATTTCTCCTCTGGAGAAAACCCCCAGGGAAATCATATTTCTTCATATCCATTGTATTATGTTGAGAAATGTTAATAAAGCACTATATCTAATCAGACAGTGCATAGAATGGCCAATTTATATATTTTTCCCCCGCCCCAGTAGTCTCAGACACCAGTCGCACCTTAATCTCCACTCGTATTGAATATATTGATTGATTTTCTCAGCCAGATCCTGGCTCTAAGACTGATGTCAGAGTGTGGAAGGGTTAGACCAGATAAACTGCTTTCATTTCGGCCCCTGCTGCCTGGAATATGAATGGGATTTCAGTGGTGCTTTTTAAAGGGATTTCACTTTCAATTTTATTTTCCAAATTTCAAAAGTCCCACGTATGAACTTTAAGAAGGTGACCAACACAACAAAAAAAATGAGACATATTTGCCATTAACTTCATTGTAGGCTTGGATTACCAGAATAAACGTCTTATGCATGGGCCGCTAGGCTTTGCAGAAACTGGATCAGGTTGCAACTGAAGTACAATGGGGCAGACCAAAAGTGACCACGACATCAGAAGATCAATACGTCAGGTTCAGTTCCCTGAGAAAGAAACGCTGTTTCATCCCAGAAACAAATACGAGCTAAATAAAGAACACAAGATCCCAATCAGATACTAAGACTTTTTGCTTTATTTTTTTTTAAAGATATACCACGTCTGAAATGAATGCATAACAGAAGTTATTTCTCATGCAGTACATTTGTATGCATGTGAACATCCGTGACTTCCTGTGAATAATGCATGAGTGACCAACGAGCCTGCTCGGAGTGACAGAAATTGAGCAGCATCATTAAATGGTGTTTGAGATCCATCCGAGTGCGTTTTTGATCTTTTATTGCTGCGTTTATTAGTTGTTTGCGACGTGTCGGTTCGAGGGGAAGGAGTGGCCTGTGATGAAAACAACTGTCACTCATCTGCTCGATGTGATCTCTACTGGAGCCTGAAGGAGAGGAGATGGAGGCAGGCGGAAATGAAACTGATGCATATCTGAGCAGTGTTTAATTCAGTGGTGCTGTGCTCCTCCTGGCAGCTGCTCCGCGGATAGAAATGTTTAAGGCGCTGTGATCACCGCTGCACTCGCTCCACATTACATTACCAATATATGTGTTGTCATTAATATGTGTGGAGGAAAAGTTTTCCCTGCACTTCCTGTCCTGTGTGTCCGGACAGGAACTGATTGCCTGCCCCGTCCTGACTTGTTTCACCTGTGTCTCATTAGTCCGCCTGTGCAGAATGTATAAGCACAGCACAGTTTGTCTTGTACTCTCCAGCCTTCTCCTACTGTTGTGTAGCCTTGAGTGAGTTTGACCTCCGCATGCTTTGTTTTGCCTATTACCTATTTTACTAATCACGTTTTTTTTTTTAATCTGGTGAATATGATTAATATCACCTATAATTTCTTAATCACTGGACCTGACTCCCTTGACGTAGCCAGGGTTGTGTGTACATGCATTTACAAGAAAAAAAAACATCGCTGGAATTTGGCGCTGTCATGAAATTCATCAGGTTTGTCGAGCTTGCTCATCTTTGTGATTGCCTGGCCAGTTGTGTTTTCACCAGAGTACAAATTACCCCTGTCTGCCTGGTGTATCTAATCTTTTTGTAGTTTGTATGTCTGGTTCTTCTGACATTTTTTTTTGTTTTGTTTGTTTTTTTTTCAGCTGACTCTTGGCAGCGTTTAGCTTCAGTTCAGCTCCTTCTTTGTCCGTGAGTATTGTAGAGATTTGACATCCCTGCCTGCAAGCTGGAGAATCTGTAAGCCTCTTTATCGTCATTCAATTA
This sequence comes from Trinectes maculatus, assembly GCA_016785345.1. Classification (NCBI taxonomy): domain Eukaryota; kingdom Metazoa; phylum Chordata; class Actinopteri; order Pleuronectiformes; family Achiridae; genus Trinectes; species Trinectes maculatus. Next base: position 459,428 of record JAFBJQ010000692.1, read on the forward strand.
GGCTATCTTTTACACTTTTACCAAACGTCTGCATTTTGGGTCCAGTAATCCCTTAATGCACAACAGAATGAATGCATTGTGTGTAAACGTGCAGGAGCAGTGCTGCATTAAACCCTACTTGCCTTCAATCATTTCCCTTTACCTGACAAGCGAATCATCACTTTATTGGATATGTCATTACAAAACAGCGCAACAGCGCAAAATGCATCAGTCTTGATAAAATTGAGTTTTACAAACAAAAAAAACAAGCTAAAACGAATTGAAAGGAAAACAGAAAGGTCAGTCGGGAACAGCTTGTCATAAGAGGCTATAAGTATTTTCTGTGAACATGTACGAGTGGAGTTGATGAATGTGATGTGCACAAAAAGACTTAATTTCTCTAAGTCCTCCTGAGTGTGAGATGCTGTATGCAGACAATGCAGTACTGTATAGGGTATTCAAATGGTGTAAAGATAGTGAGTGGTGGTGGTGGGAAGTGGGGGGGGAGTCCTGCTCCGCGCCAGGGAGATACCAGTGAGGTCCACCATTAATCATTTCGAGAACATGACAAGACCATGGGAGGGAGCTGAAGGGATAATTAGAATACACAGGAGAAAACAAGGCCATTCACTAGCACTAGTTCGATAGCTTTGAGATTCCATTCTGCAATATAGGAATAGATTTTAATTTTGAGCCCGCCTGGTACAAAGAATACTTCTAAAGCCACTGTAGGTTACTTATTCAACGTGCCTTTATATAAAACTTCTTTCACTCAGTGAACTGAGTGAAGATTCACCCAAGGTGAGGAAGAGCGCTCACCTGCTCATCAGCAAAAGACTTCCTTGGGGATGTGGTGCGACCAACATCCACCCCAACGCCCCGCCCCTATGCTATTTATGCCCCCCTGTCATACTGCAGAGTGAGAAGTTGCTAAGAGATGACAGGGGCCAAAAAAATGTTTTTCGTATTACCACTCAGAAACTCATCCCCCAGCAAACATGATAGATCACCCAATCACTTACTGTGGTAAGGACCAGAGATGCCTGCTTGGCCCTGCTGCGGCGTCACACCTGGGTCAAACCCACAGATGCGTCTTTCATGATTGCAGCAGCTTAACACCACAGGGCACAGCACGGTGGCGAGTTTAACCCTGCCAGTTAGAGTGGCTCTGCAGAGAGTGTGTAAAGGCTCCCCGCTGAGAAGCTAAGTATACGGATAAGTAGCCAGATTACATCCTATCATCAAGACGAGCGCAGCAAATGTCAGACAGACCTTAAGTGTATCAGAGACCTCAGGGCAAGAAAATATCTTTTTCAAACCTCTATGCACAGGCCAGAATCTGTACTCTCATGGTAAGCAACTTCAGAGAACAAGATTAAGCGTCTCATCCATAACAGGCCCAAATGAGAATTCTATAACTTGTTGACAATATTATTAGGTATGCTAATATTTTCTGATGCTTTTCACTGCTGATCCTCCTGAGCCTTTAAATGCAGTTACATATTTTAATTTGTGTAGATGGAAGCACATCGCCGCGGTGAGTTGCATTCTACAGTCATTTCGAGCCACTTGGGTCAAAGCAATCAGGAGTCAGAGGAATGACGGTGTTGCATTAAACATTAGCAACATTAGCACAGAGTGGATTATCAACTCAAAGTGGGTTATTACACTGGAGTTCTTAGTGTAAGTAAGTGATGAAGAACATTACTGATAAGTAAATGATAAAAATGCCCAAAACAAATGGCATTTTCTCAGTTGTGTGTTTGTGGTACCAGCAACTCAGGTGACATTTTCCTTTTCCACTTGTCTCCCAATTAGAAACTAAAATTAGTTTAGGCACCTACAAACCCAATTACTGGCCAGTAGAAAGTATCTGATGTGTCACCATAGGTGTAAGGCTGGGACAACACCATTGATTTAAGTAGGCCTGATTAGATGTGGCTGCAATTAGTAGGTTTAACTTTTCAGAACGTGGCACTTTTGGTCAAACAGCATTTTTGTCTCGACGGTGAAATCAGCTACAGAGTGACACCGTTTTTTGTTTTTGTTTTTTGATTCCACACATGCGTGTCATTCCCATCCCTATAATCATTGTAGATAACAATCACACCAATGTGTTTTGGTTCCAATTTGTAAGCTATAGAAAGCCTGGTACCTTTCACATGAGATTTGCTGCAGGAGAATAAAGGACACTTGTGATTTCAAAACATCCAGCACAAGCCGAAGCAGAGAGGTTCAACCTGAGAGCCTCGTTTCATAATGTGATGGCTGCTTTTAAACCTCCAGTGGATAAATTACAGCGAGAGCTGGGTTGGCAGGTATTTCACTTTGTCAGACCCCTGGTATGAACCGTATGAAATTGTAAATTGGAGTTTTGCTGATCTAAATCAGCGACAGTCAAATTGAGTACAGCTTCCTGAGAGCTGTCTAAAAATGATTACGAAATAAAATATCACAGAAGTGCCACGGGAGGAAACGAGTGGATGCTATCACGGGGTGGATAACATAAACAATGCTGATGTTTTGTTGTAAAATAAAACACTTCCTGAGTCTATTTTTCATGACTTTCAGTGGTTTTCCTTGTAAACAAACCACAATTATCTTATTAATGTATGGTAGTTAGGTTTTAGTTGTGGTTACAACACGGTATAAGTCTGTAAAGTATTACAGATACTGTACTGGTGTGAGTTTAGTAAATGTTACACACACCAGCTACATAAGCAAATGGCTGATTCAGGGAGGAGAAGCTTACAAGCTAACTGAATTAAACCAGATCAGGGCTGCAAAAGAAATCTTAGTACAAATCTCACAGTATAAATAGAAATCCTATTATAAATCTCAGTCTACATCCAACTCTCAACCCCCCCTCCCGTTTGTTATACAGAAACCTGAGTCAGCTCTCATCCTGCCACCGGGATCCGTCACAGGAAACACCCTGTGAACATGCAGATCAATACAACTCCTGAATGCATTCATCCCATTTCACTTTAATAAGGTGTCACAGTTGTAAATGAGTGTGGCACTGGTTGGGCTGTGCTTCTCTCAGTCTGCAGTGAATGACAGATACCCCGACTTGTTTTTTTAAAAAATATATATATATAATACCACTTTCTCCAGAACGGGAACCCCACAACATTATCATATGACATATTAAAAATATTTTTCAAAAATGAAATTGAGGAAAAGCCCCCAGATTCCAGCTCTGATGCCGAAATATGCCAGATGCTAATGTTTTCATTGTACCATACAAAAATAATAATCCTTCCATTCAAAGGGCTTCATCTAAAACTGGAGTCACAGTTAGCTTCCCTTTTCCAGTAGTTCCACTATTTCAGATCTTTTGCACCTCTGAGCCACATTCAGAGCTGTGCATCCTGAGGAGTCCAGCAGTGTCTTGTCTGCTCCATTCAGCAGTAGAGCCTTTACAATTGGCACACAGCCATGCTGGGCAGCCAAGTGTAAAGGAGTTGCCTTTCCCCAGTTTACTGCATTGACATCTGCATGGTGCGCAATCAGGTGGAGGACACTTGGGAAACTAACACTGGCACAAGCTAAATGCAATGGCGTCCATCCTTCACTGTCCTCTCTCAGATTTACGCTGGCGCTGGCCGCCATCAGCTTCGCCACCACCTCCGGCTCGTTCTGGTGGCAGGCGAGGTGGAGCGGGGTCCATCCATTCTCACCTGTAGCATTCACACAACCGCCCTGGTTCGCCAGTTGGACCACAGTGGCCTCATGACCTCTCAGGGCAGCCAGGTGCATGGGGGTCCAGCCTTGGAGAGTCTTGGCATCTGGGCTGGCCCCATTGGACAACAGGTGCCTGCATATGCACGTGTGACCCTTCAGAGCCGCCACGTGAAGTGCAGTGGATCCTTTGATGTCCGGACTGTTCATACTCGCCCCACTCTTCACCAGCTGTCTCACAACTCTGTAATGGCCTTCCTCGGCGGACAAGTGGAGAGCGGTGGAGACACTATGGTCAGGGACATCAGGATCTGCTCCCTGAGAGAGGAGGAGCTTGACGATATTCAAATGCCCGTAGGTGGCAGCTACGTGAAGCGGCGTCCTCCCTTGTGCTTCCTCCCGCTTTCCGAATGCTTCCTCTGACAGCCGCGAAAGCAGCAGGCGCACAACTGTTTCATGGCCGTTCTGGCAGGCCAGGTGGAGGGGCGTCCAGCCGGTTTTTTCCCGGGCATCCGCCACCGCCCCTGTGTCCAGAAGGAGACGTACAGTTCTGTCGTCTCCGCCCTGGGCAGCGAAATGTAGTGGCGTCCACTGGTCCTCATCACCCCGGGTGACTGCTGCACCGTGTTCCAGCAATAGCGAGATGATATCATGAAACCTGCAGAAAAGACATTCCATTGTCAGTGTGCTGTCGTTCTTTCAAACTAATGTTTGGACATTTTGGGAAATGCATTTATTTCATCTCTTAAAAACAGTTATATTAAAAGATCCATTTTCATATGAAGCTTAAAAACTCAGTCATTTATATCTTATACATTATTTGTTTGGTGTGTACTTGGAAGAACACAAGTGTTTGGAACAAACTGTGGTCTTAGCTGGACATGGTGGTGAGCTCAGGTTTTATTACTGTAAAGTTGCCGAGCAACCAGCTGAGATGCAATAGAGTCAGAGCACCATCCTCTTGGTCGAGGCTCATATTTGGTATACAAACTTGAAACTTATCGTAATCTTATTTAACTCTATGCCAGAAGTGGTAGTGCATTTACAATCAAATGACATTTCCCCTTGTCACTCTTAAAGCAGTTTCCCTTTTTTATACAAACCTGTGCAGAACAGCAATAATTAGAGATGTGTAACCTCTGGCAGTCGTACAGTTGACATCAGCACCCAGACTTAAGACATGCTTGACACTGTTGGCGTCCCCACTGGCCACTGTGTAGTGTAGGAGGCTCTTTTCCCCTGAAAACACCGTGTTTACATGTTCTCTTCTCACAGACTGTCTGAAACTGCCAAAGTCCTTTTTGGACAGAAAACGGAGAATGTTGTCCATGACACGCTGGTCATCTGTGAAACGGAAGCGAAGGAATTAGAGGGGGGAAAAAAAACACAAAAGGCTACAGAAATGGTGATTCTAGTTGGTAGAACATTTTCTTTATCATAGTTCAGTGTGCCTGTGTACATAATGGAAGCTTTCAGAAGCCTGTGGTGCTGGATCAATATCAGCTGTTGCAGTGAAATGTTTACCTTGTGTATTAGTGTTCGAACGAAATGTACCTTTACATTTCATTTTCGTGAGATCAGGAATGAAAGGATCAATTGAACAGACTGCGACTCCTTTCACTATTGCGGACAAATTTTTAAAGGACACACCTGAAAGGCGGCATGGATGTTTTTATTTGAATTCGCCTCTCCTCCGATAGTTGAATGCTTTTTCAGAACTAATGGTAACGCTAAAAATGTGAGGGCGTTGTAAGTAGCACTTTTTTTTTAATGTCACCCCTTCAGTCATTTTCCCATCCTGCTTTACTGTTTACCTGAGGGAACGTCAGGCATCGCAGGCAGAGTGATCTAAAATTGAAAAGAAAAAAGGGGGTGAAAATGGTTCAGAAGTCACTGGCTGTTACATCAATCATCATAAGTGTTTAATAAGTACATACATCAATCAATACTATATTCGAGCATAGGTCTTAAAGGGTACACATGACTCAGCAGTTAAAAAGAGGTATTAATGTCTGCATACAGAAATGCACATTTTTTTTGTCTTTATGTTTATAGAGACTAAAAATATGTCAGGACGTACAAAGTACGTACATGATGACATATAGAGGATAAAGCTTAAAGCACCAATACAGCAAAAATAATAAAAGGTATTCAGGAGACTAGTTCACAACTAAATAAATATGTATGCAAATTAATTATATTGCTAATTCTTACACTTACTGATTCTCGTGTCACAACAGAAAACCTTTAACACTGTTACAATTATCTCTATAATCTGACACTAAACATTAAAAAACGTCATATAATAATATCAGATGAGGTTTGGGATTCTTGGGACCAAAATTCCCACTCCTACTTCACACTGTCTCGCCCGGAATGTCAGAACTCTTCAGCCTCAACTAAACCCTATGTACTAAAAAATAGATTCAAACATCCGACCCAGTTCCCACTTGCTCATTAGAGAATCATGAGAGCTAAAATGAAAAGGAAATGTTTTTATGTTTTAATGAACCTTGAAAGCAGCCCACTCACTTGAAAACTGAGTCTACCAATTAGCAACTGCTGTTGCTAATTGCTAATATCCACTGAAACATGAGTGGCAATGAATCTAAAAACCTATGTATGATCTCAAATGACCAATTGCATCCTCACGGATGCTAAGTTGAATGTAGATTCTTTTAAATAGTAAACTGCATGATCTTTTTCCTGACTCATCCTTATGATACTTAGCTGCCTGTTATGCCAAAGCTGGAACAGATACAATTGATCTTGCAGTATAATTCAAGCAGAGAATGAGTGGAACACACTTTCTGTATCGGGTGGACCAGCCATGAGTAGTCGGAAGTCTGGCTCTTATCGCCGTTCTGGTGACAGCGAATTGGTCCCGGGGCCTTAAGGACATCACTCAGAGCCTCCGTTTTCATCACAGTGTCTGTAAACAAAACCGCAGTCACTGTGTTAGCACTTTTTTGGGTGTTGGTCCGTCTAAGTGGATTAAAGGAAAAAAAACAAACACACAGTTGGGACAGTTTCATTTAGGACCAAATAATGTACAAACTATCTTTCTGTTGACACAGCCAACACATCCTTCCTTTGATCATGTTAGAAATTGAGCGCACGCTGGTGATGCAACAGCCAAACCAGTCCTAATGCAAATAAGTCACATTCTGGGCTGCTGAAACCATATCTTTCATTAAATTGTTAAAATGTTTGTTTTGGAACCACTGCCTTGTTTGAGCTCATGAATAAAGACAGTGTTGCTGTTGTCACCTCAATGGGCACATTTTCTGTCCCTGTTTATTTTCTGCACACCTGAGAAGAGCGGCCTTTTCCTGTGATCCTGGTCCCAACACTGCTGCATGATGCGGATAATCGGGTCGCACTCACAGGGTCTCTGATCAGGTATCAACTCCATACAGGGTCTCTTGCCATGGGACACTTGTAGGAGCACTTTGGTCACACTGCAGCCTGGCTCCACAAAACAAATGTGGAAAAACGAAGGGTTTACTGGAACTTTCACGTGTGCATATGCATGTACATGTTTAAATCCAGACTACAATACATGTTTCTTGTTGTTATTGTAATCACTCAAAGGTGAAACCATAATTAAGTGTCTTTAAAAAGTGTTCAGCCTCCTTGACGCTCATTATTCAAGCAAACTCTTCGTCTAACTCCTCAGACCAGAATCTTTCATTAGTGGTCAATTAGGCTGAGATATGGAAACAGGATTGAGCTGTAGCTTATGATTTACTTTATTTTCATAGTCCTCAAACTGTTCACTGAGCCCACATGCGCTGCAATTAACAACTGTCACCCATCTGCTATCTTTCTGCATATTCTTCCGAATTTTTTCTGACACTTTTTTTTTATTTACAAGATGTAGGATACTTGTGTTGACACTTGACACTTGTGTTGAGTTGTAAAACATTTCACTTTGAAACCGAGCGTGCCTTCACCCTTATGCTATTTAAAACCCCAAACCCTCATCTACAATGTGACTCCTTGCTAGAATTGCACCTATAAATCTATCTGAAGATGTGAAGATGTGACACATAAAAACAGATGAATTTATTACCTACCCGCATACGGTTTCTGCTGCGTCAGAATCTCCCACATAACAATTCCAAAGCTGGAGATCAAAGCAAAGAGAAGCACTTCATTTCTCATTTTCTCACATGTACATATCAGAGTGTGTCAGATAAGACTACTATATGTGGAATATACCTCCGTGAGTGTAATAGAGTAATATATATATATATATATATATATATATATATACACACACAGTATATATGTGTGTAGAGAGAGAGAGAGAGAGAGAGAGAGAGAGAGAACAGATCAAGGTTAACCTTCATGAATTGTGGTTAAAAACGTGGGTGATTCTTTGATGGTGCAATGTTGAAAATGCCCTTGGTGAGTCACCTGTACACATCAAACGTAGTTCCTGGTGGGTCGTGACACTGAGTGAATGTCTCTGGAGGAATATAACTTATGTTTCCTCTCGCAATCAGATGTTCCACGAGTACCTTCTTGCTCCTCCCCTCTTCCCAGTGGATTAAACCAAAATCTGAAATCTTGGTCAGAGAAACAAGACTCCCGCTGTTACCGCAGTTACCATACGTTGCTTGGCAGAGCACGGAATTGTGAGCTTCACTGACCTTGACATGGAGATGCTCGTCTAACAGGATGTTTGACGTCTTAAGGTTAAGATGGAGCAGTGGAGGTTCCATACTGTGGAGGAAATTCATGCCCATGGAGGCCTCATGAATCATCTGGAACTTCTTTGGCCACATCAGAGTGTGACTGGCTAGGAGATTGTTTAGTGATCCATTACCCATGTACTCCATCACCACAGCGGTTGCTTCACAGCACAAACCATAGATGGACATAATGTACTTGAATTTGACTTTTGCTATGTTGGACGCCTCCTCTACTATTCTCCTGTGACAGGGGGAAAAAATAATCATCAGAAATTAGAACATTTTAAAGGCAAAAAAGGGCAAACCATGGAATTCTGGTTATGTGCATTACTAGGTCAACGTGCAAAAGAAGTGTGATAATATTTCTGAGACGTGCGCGGTAGTTCTCAAGATTTAAGCCCCACCTGTAAAAGTAGTTTTCACACATGGCTGTGTCATAGCTTTTCAGAGCACACTTTTCTCGCCAGAGTTTGAGCTTGACCTGGTACACCTGGCCAAATCTGCCCTCTGCCAGCTTAATCCAGTTAGGCTCAAAGTCGCACCTCTTGAAGTCCCTGAACTGCCCGTGGGATCCGCCAAAGCAATCCATGAGTACACAGGTCCTAAGCAAGACACGCTCCTGCAACACAGCCTAATAAGTCTCTAATCATACACATAAACAGGCTTTATCCTCCAGATCAGCATCGACCAGTCGACACCGCCGGAGCGTGTGTCCCACCCGGGGAAAGAGGAAGCTTTAGAACATTGACACACAATGAAGTCATTCCCCGCAGTGTGAATGGCATGTGGAGTCATATACACTGTTCTGTGGGAGGATCCGAACTGCGGACCTTGTTTGCACTGAAATGCGGCAGATCCGGTTTGTTCAGCTGCCAACACGGTGCTGACACAGATTCAGTCATGCAGCTGTATGATTCCTAATATCTCCCTGAAAACTAGCCGATGCTTCAGAAATGTGTGCATTCGGCACCAGCTGTTATGATAGCTGATTTAATGCATATGCCCAGTGTAATTTGGGGCTGTATATACAGTAAATGAACTGCCTAATGAACCGTGCACTCCTATCAAATTGCACTTTAACAAGGCACTTAACCCCCCGCAGCTCCAGAGGAATGGCTCAGTAGTCTGCAGTTTGAGAACATGATAGTTGTTCTGTCATGCCTGTGTGTGTGTGTGTGTGTGTGTGTGTGTGTGTGTGCATGCACAACCCATGTGCTCCCACATTAGTAGCATTATCTGCATAACATTACATTACTTCCGCTTGGCTGTGTTTATTCCTATCTTACCAAGAGCTACAAAGAAATATGACATCAGACTGGATGGTATTGAGTTTTGTTTTGTTTTTTTAATTTGATGTACAGTATTAAAAGATTATTAAAACACATGTTCCCTGCAAGAAGGTGGAAGAAGTGGACTTTCCCACCATTGTTTACCTGAATGCTTTAACTGTATTTTTCTTATATTTATTTTTAAATTTCATATCTTTATATTTATGTGAGAGCAGCACACAATAGTTAACATGGTTGGCTGTAGCAATAAGGTTGTGGGAGCTTTGGTCTGTTGCCCCTGTGTCTGTGAGGGTTTTTCTCCATGTAAATGTTCCTCCCACAGTCAGGTTAACTGGCAACTATAAAACTGCCCGTAGGTGTGAATGTAAACATGTTTTGTCTCTAATTGTCACAACCCCCCCACAACACACACACACACACACACACACAGTCAGCCCTTTCAGAACGAGTGGGATAGCTAACGGAGCCATCCATCCTTTTATTCCCTGTATTTCTTATCCTTTGAGCACTACGGGGGAGCTCGGATAAATCTAATCTGGCCAATACAGGCAAACATTCACTCTCTCTCCAGTTGCCATAATCCCAACCTGTCATGACCTCTGACCCCTGGAAGGAGGTATCAGAGTATCCAGAGAAATCAGAGATATCCAATGTGAAATACAATCTGTTCAGCACTTCCACAATCAGAGAATAATCACTGTTCCATCGGCAGGTTCAAATTATTTGTGGCAGAAACTTATTTACAAACAAAAAAAAACACGATTATGGCAGATCACGGGACCACAAAGTCGCGCGAGATTTAACTATTCGACAGGAGAGCGTGTTCCTCTTCTGATTGGTCGCACTTCACCTGCTGGTGAATGCGGATGCGGAAAACGCTCGCGCATCAACAACCGGCGAGTGTAACGTGTTGGAAAGAGAAGCTGCGCGTGCTTTGCCTCAGCCGTGACACTGACACTGTGGACAGAGATGAAAAAAAGTGCACTGTATTGACTTTTCACGGAGAACAGAGGCGGGTGGGGGCAACCTGTGCTACCCGGAGTTGGAGACGAAGACGCACTGTTTTAACGCAAATCTACACAGTGAAACTAGCTAGCTGTAACTAGATACAGCTAAAAACAATCCAACGTGAACGTTTGAGGGCGTTGTTATCACTTATTTTCTGGAAAAGCCTCTGAAACTGGCTGTTAATCCATCATTAACACTGTTTACATATGTAACCATAATATACAAGACCTATTAAGTCCAGTAGTATCAGAGAAATGCCTGCTGTTGCAAAGCATCCACGATACCGTTGCCCCCCCCTTGCTTTCTTTGTTATTAATAGCATAATTAGTATAAAGACAGTTGAAGGATGCTGACAACCATTACGTCTCTGCTGAATGAGCTGAAAAGATGAGCTGAGGTGAGTTAAATGTCACCTGATGTAGTATAATTAGTGGGTGATGTCAGTGACATCTCAGAATGATGCTACTGGGAGCTGGGGCCCATCCTGCTATGTTTAACCACAGAACTATCAGTTCTTGTCTATTTCTATATTTAATAAAGAGAACAGAGGAAGCAGTGAGGAACAGACAGTTTTATATGGCTAATAGACTATTGCATTGGAGCTCATCTAATAAGACCACTGTTGTCATTTGCCTTTTTCTGTCAACAATGTACCGCACTTCTCATTTACATGGTGTCTATTTCCAGTCATGAACTGAATCTCTGGGAACAGCTGCAACCTCATCACAGCAATCAAGTACCTCCACCTGCAGTATCCCCACACAAAGATTCCCCTCCCTGGCATCACGCTGACAAAGAGGTGGATCTCAGTGTCAGTCCAGGTAAGGCTCACATGTTGGTGAACTGTGTCGTTGCTATAATGTTTATAGTTTAAGTGGCTGAGCTACAAATCTCACATTCCGGCTATGCATAATAAGACATTGCCAATTTTTCAATCAATTTTCAGGTATTATGCGTTAGACATTAGCTAGCCTATATTTCTCTGTATATAAAAGTTTATTTTCTGCGGACAGTGATCCAGCCTTGTTAGTGCGGCATGAGATCAATGACAGTGCAAATCCAACAGGTAGACAAGGCACTGGAGAGAAAAACAGGAGCAGGCTACCAATCATCATTTGGGGTAAACACAAACAGTCCAGCAGTTTTTTTTAATATCCTCAGAAAAATCAATTTCTGTGCCTCCTGGATATTGCGCCAAATAAAAATGAAAAAAGTGAGGTGGTGCTGTTCCTTTTATCCTTTAAACACATCAGTGAATCTCATGGGCAAATCTATCATTATAGCTAAGGACAGGGTGAGGCCTGGCTAGATTTCCTCTGTCAACAAACCTGCTTTCGACTATGTTAACACTGAAATACAAGGCTGTCGAATTTGTTGTTATGGAATTTGGACCAAACCAACACTACACATAGGAGTCTCAATATATTCATTATCATTTTAACTTTATTGTTGCTGAGTTAAAGTGTCCAAACTGGCGTGCAAACACATTAGGATTACTTTGATCCAAACAGATGTCGGGTAGAGGAATGGAGCAAGTGGCAGCAGCTTCAGAAAAGCTTAGTGAAAATATAGAAAATAAAATTAGAAGTAATCTGCATTTATCCCAAAGTAACCTAACTGTAATATTTTGGACGCTGTGGGAACGCTAAGCATTCGTTATGTGTATCTACTGTGACAGTAGCCCTACAGTAGCAGAGCCTCACTTCTCTCATGCTAATTACGGTGGGTCTGGCTGCATTCCACTCCTTTGTTGCAGAGCCAGAGATGTAGACAAGACAAAATGAGATTAAAGGCTTTTTTGTTTGTGGAAGCTTATTTTTTCAGACACAAAGATGGGGATTATTTATTTCCATTCTACTCACCGTGTCTGTGTTTTAGGACATTTTTGTTCATTATATTGTCTCATTTGTTACAAAAGGAGGTTATTTACCACCCGGCAAAGTAAGCTGTGATTCTGCATGAGGAATTATAAATCCAACGTGAATGCGAGTTGACTTTGAGTGTCTTTCCTGATGCTTTTTTTTATTACTGTCTCCTACTTCTTGATATCATCTTCCTGTATCATTAAAGCATGATGCTGTTTGACAGAAAAGATTTAAGCTGACTTGTATAGGAGGATTTCAGTAATAAGCATCTCATTCAAAAAGATGGGAAAACAACGATGTCCTCGAGCACCTTCCTTTTTTATTCCCAGCTGCTGTGCTGTTTTATAGGCTCGTCACTTTTATTTTACCACCACTCAAAACCCCTTTACTGCAGAATTTATCTGGGGACTTGAGGTGCTATGTTCTAATGTTAAAGAATATGATGTACTGAGATATGCACATTTATAGACACACCGATACAGTGAGGTCTAAAAGTGTGAGACCACGCCCCATATAAATTGCTCCCGTGGATCACAAGTAGCTTTGGCGGTCATATAAATATCTGGGCCATCTCTCTGGGGTGTCTCCATTCCCTGCACATTGCACATTTAGATGCAATATAGTTCCTGCTGAGAGCATGACGCAAATCTGCAGCACAAACTCACAACTGTGTGCAGCTATCCATCTCTCATTGTCTTTTTCGGGTCGTTATGGACTGTAAATGTACATGGGATCATTAGGTTCTCGGTCTTTGACTTGTGTTTCATCAGAGAGCAGCTACCGGTCAGGATTCTGCTGTCATCTCTTCTCCTACTCTCTGGTTCTATACTTGAAAGATATATATATTTTTACGAATTTCTCTGTAGTTGTATTTTCTCATTTTTAATCTGCTGGCTCGTCATGAGGGGGGGGGATTATGCACAACTTTGTGATTTACATTTGGACATGTTCCACACCCCTATATATGTGTCACTATAATAAACATTGTGGTAAGATTTAAATTATAATTCCAGAATAGTGAATGTGCAGCTCAATAATACACGGTGTGTCACCGAGCTGAACTTTCTGAAGCTTTTTTTTAGTTGAAATATGTGACGACATGAGCAGAATAACCAACCTTTAAAAGCTTTGTCATTTAATACAGTCACATTGCTGTTTGATTTTGAAAAGCATTTGTCTCCACACAGGCCATGGGCAACTCTCATTAAAACCTGTTTTGATCATAGGTATACACTGTATCTGCACTATCTATGTGTTATTCGTTGGGCAGTACTCAACTGATTGATTTCAGAAACCCTTCCCATGTACGTGGGTGTGATTATAGATGAATTTAACATTCACTGACGGCCATAGTTTCAGGCTTCACTAACGCACACCATTATACAGCCCAGTCCCATGGATTGATGTTCCAGTGAAAAGCAGGTTGTGACTAGATTCCAGATAGGGCACCCGAGGGAGAACGTCCGTTTTCATTGATGGGACCAGCATCCAGTCTCAGCCAATCGCATTAGCAGGCTCCACCACGCCAAGTAAGCTGACTAGATGGAGCCAACAGCTTTTCTATTACCCCTCCTGTCCTCATAACTGACAGGTGTAACTCCATGGTCTCTGATCCACTGTCTGTGAGCAAAGACAGTGCTACACATACCGAAGCAAGACGAACAACTGTGGGGGAGCTGCATACTGTGGTGAATGGAGTATTTATTCTGTTGTTCGCTGTGGTAGATGCTGGCAGATGTAAGCACTGTTTTTCACACTAGAACATTGGTTTCTGTGCATCTACCTAGAGCACTGAGTGGTTTTTAATCCCACCCTATGTATGTTTTAATATGTATTTCTGCAGCACGGGAAACTCGTAAGAAACGTTACATAAAGCAGCAACACAGTGACTCTGGTGGTGCAGGATGTTAAGGGTATGCTTATGGGAATGATAATAATTAAATAAATAGGACCTATATTTGTGTGTGCGTGTGTGTGTGTGTGTATATTCATATTCATTTCGGCCGTGATGAGGCGAAATCCTATGAACCACTTACATTCTGACAACAAAGGATGATATCAGCACTTAAGCCCACTAGCAGTTACATTAATTGAGCATTTTATTTAGCGAAAGACGACAAATGTCTTTCGCTAAATAAATACTGAAACACTTGCTTATGTAATCCGCTCTCAGTTGTCCCTGTTGTGTCTGATAGTTTTTTTGTTTACAATAATACACAGCTGACAAAGCTTGCCTTTATAGTATCTGCATTCAGATAGTGTGTTGCCTTTATAATATTCTAAGCAACATTTTTTTGTTGTGATGAAAAGCATTTTTATCATTTTTGCTGTTACTCTTGGTTACTAGGTGAATTATTGCCTCTTATGCCCACGAAATGTTGATCTTTCCGACAGTGGCCACATTTGAATCCACTGAAACTGTTGATCATATTTGCAGAAAACTGGTTGAGGTAATTAGACATTTTATTTACTGGAGTCTGTTGTTCAGAGAGCACACTAAGCACTAAGCACCTTGTTGTCGCTGCAGCTTTGTGTAAGAGGCTAGAGTGGGTTCAAGGGTAGTTTGGAAGATTCTATGGCATCTTCTTTTCTGACCTTTTGTGTGTCTGGGATAGAAAAGTTATCGTATTGTTCAAGTCAGTCTTCCTGCAGAGAAACTGCAGAAGAGATTAAATTATTAAAACACTACTACATAACAAATTAGAATTGATGATGGTACGTTTTACATCATTTTTCATATCTAATGATGGGGTGAGGTTTTTTTTTTTACATGAGTTTCAATACATAGTAAAAGCAAACAGATATTGAAAAGGTTTATGCATGCTCTCTTGCAATGTTAAATAAACCAATATGAAACCTGTTCCTTGAGCAGCCTATCACAGGGGCTCAGACTGCAAAGCCACGCATGCATGCATTAGTTTTAACCAGTATTTAGGAGAGGTCCGTCTCAAAGTGGGGATCCAAAGAGTATTGATTTGTTGCCACGGAGTGAAAATGAAGGGATCAGAGCAGCTTTTCTGTTGCTGAGGGATGGTGTTTATTTTCGGTGAGCGATAATAGACTGCTCTTGGTTAAGTGTGAAATTTGACTGCAACAGCTGTGTCACCTGTGAGAGGAGGTGTGAATTGGATTGCTTCTCATTGTCTAGTCTGGCCTATACCGGGCTGATATGAGTGGCCGCCTCTGTTCGACGGCTAATGTGATTGACTGCTCCGCCGTCTGTTGACTAACTGTAATTGTCTGAGCTATTTTGGCGAGGACGTGATCAGTATAATTGGCAGCGGTTCCTCCTTGGTCACGGTAGGATCAGGTCACCTGCTTGTGTCAGGCGGCCCACAGGAGGCCAGTGGTAGAGCTGCTGAGCAAGGCGGCCAGATTGCCTGGCGACGGTAGACTGGTCACATCAGCTTCAGCGTCATTGTGATCAGAGAGGAGCAAGGTCCAGCTCAGATGGGTCTGAAACTCACAGACAATTGGAGATGGAGTGACTTTGTTAAAGTGGAGTTGTTTTCCCAAATAAACCCTTGAATATATGGTGTATAGATGTACACACAGAGAGTCGCTTAACAGTGTGGCTCTTTTCGTCACATGCACCAGGGGGAAAAAAATAGCATGGCCATCTCTCATTTCCTGCCTGGTAGCATCTCTCGCCCTGGTCACAATATGACTCGGATTGATTGATTTGTTTTTAGGCACAGCCGATAATTACCTTTCTCCATTGGGAAGGCGGAGTTTCTCATGTCTTTCAACATGGGACCAAAGGATATATGATTTCTGAGACTGGCGACAGTAGCCTCTAATGGGAGTGCTCTCCTGTGCTGAAGGCACTTAAAAAAAAAGGCATGACGAAGATGTAGCATATGAGTCAGAAAAATGACACTGTGGCTAACAGGTAATTAATTTCTGGAGGAGGAATTGTGCTGCTGTTTATTATCTGAGAGAGTAAAAACAATGCACGGAGGCCGTGATTGAAGTGGTACAGCTGTTTCCCTCTGATAAGTCTATAATAATAAAATCAAAAGTAATATATGAACTTCCCCCCATGTCGATCAATAGAATTTCCTGTCATGGTATTTTTATTTGGATAAAGGGCCAAAAGCAGGAATTTCTACTTCAAATAAAGAGCAGGGAATATTGTTTTAGCTTGAAGGAATATATACGTTTTAGTCTTAGCAGTTGGAGCAGTAAAAACAATGTGCTTCAGATGTGATGTATAGCTCTTATGGTAATTAAATGGTCTAGTGAAGTATGTGGCCTGACACCACATGGCAAGGCTTTCAAAGGGTGAGGAGAAAAAGAAAAGACCAGAATGCATATCAAGAGAAGTTCCACTATACTGTATGTGGAACGCCATGAAAGTATTCATATGGAGTACTTCTGTTTGAACAATGCATTTCAAGCATCAGTGAAGCAGTGCAAACGGCATGCTCCAATAATGAGTTGTAACTGTGTGTGTGTGTGTGTGTGTGTGTGTGTGCGTGTGTGTGTGTGTGTGTGTGTGTGTGTGTGTGTGTAATTAAGAATGATGTGATTTGCTATAATGCACAACACTATTAAAGAACAGAAGAAGAAGAACAAATCATATCCCACAGCAAAAACAAAAAAAAGCCTACCGGTATCTTACAATAATAACCTTACAATAATAAAAAAAACCTAAGAAGGCACTCAGTAAAGACACACACATCAAACTGAGTCCCTGGAGTCTATCCTCTGTTCCACCTCCAGCCTCTAACACACACTTGCCAGTTGATTCACTTTCTCCCATTAAATCAGGGGCCTCGTTTCCACAGCGCCAGGAGACCGTATCGGCGTCCTTTGCTACTCTGCAAGTGTTATTCTTTAACTTTGCAAAAACCTTCAGAGTACATAACGGCATGATAGATGTTTTCGGCTGTGTTTCTTTGGCCTTGATCAGCCCTAACCTGCTGACATTTAGAAAATAGTTCCCATATCCACGGTAGGATTATTATCACGCTGCTCCCTTTTCATTGCCAGTTCAGGAAACTTATTTATCCTCTTCACATTCATCTATATTATTATTTACATTTTATTTTTTTTTTACATCGAGTCGCTTGCTCACCTTGGTTTCCCTCCTTGATCGTTTCCCCAGCCTATTTACATCGGCCCGGTTGCGCCTCATCAGTCTCTCCGTTTCCTGTGCCTGTGCCACTAAATTTAAATCACTACCAGCTGCTCATCCTCACATCCTCTCTCATTCACTACAATGCACATCCTCTCCGGTCTTACCCTCTCACAGTCAGAGCAGTTTTTCAAGCAGACACTGGGATCACAGTGTAAGTACACTGCTGCGTAATTAATCATTTGGAGGAGAATGCTGGTGGAGCTGGCAGCGGTTGACAGGGCGCCCGGCTGCAGCCTGATGCCTGCTGCTAACCTGAACGGAAACGCACAGCCTAACCTTAGCGCAGTGAAATAGTAAAAGAAAAAAATCAAATCAAAACGCTGTACTGATCAGTAAACATGAAAGGTTTAATGCATTAAAACTTATCATCTAGAATTTATTGTTATGTATTTCTTATTATTTATTTTTCTGCCCATTTGGTACATTTATGCAGTGTATAAGGACAAATGAGTATGATTTTAAGGGGATGTTGAATCATTTGGATATTTATTTTTCTCCCAACTGAGTAGAGATGCACGCTGTGTGTAGAAAGATATGTCCCAGATGTGTTCTGCTTAGATGCACAATACACATCAACATTCAGGCTATTCAGACTTTGACGTATTGAAGAAGTTGTGCATTTATGCTGCTGCAGCCTCTGCATGTGCGCAGGAGTCTGCTGGACTTCCATCTATCTGAGCGATGCTGGCTGTGAGAGATAACGCCATCAACCCATAGCCGTTTTTACAGACCCCAGAGCCTCCAGGCCTTTAGACGCAACTGCAATGTCTTGCATTGATATGAATTATAGGTACACAAGTTCTCTTGTAAACATATTTGTTAGCAGTGACAGGCTGGTAAACTTAAGTTAAGGTCGGTATAGAGGTCGAAAATTGTATTATTCCCGAGTATATAGAATTTTCATAAACATGCATTTATTAAAAAAAAACTCACTCCAATCTCTTGCATTTTAGGCAGCATATCGAAGTAAAAAAAAAAGAAAACTGCTTTTTCAGGAAATGGAGCCTAGGTGGGTTCTGTCAATTTATTACCGTTAACATGTATATGGCCACACTAATCAGCTGTATTTACTATTACACTGCAGGAAAATGTATTTTTTTCTGTGCTATGTATCCGACTTGCACTTTCTCTTACAATAAAATACAAAACACACAGGAAACCACTGCACCACATAACATGAACATTTCTTATGCCTGTCATCACTGTGTGCCTGTAGATCAGGCAGCAGGTGGAGTTGGTGAGGTCAGGCCTGGAGCTAGGCAACAGGAGGTGACCTCAAGGTTTATCCGACTGTTGTGTGTCCTCATGTTTGATAAGCACTCTCAGGTTCCCCGGGGCAGGCACAGCATCAGCAGGTCTAGACACCTCTGCCCAGGTTCAGACTCATTTCTGCTCTGTAGGTTCCACTGCCACACAGTCCATCTAAAACTCCTCTTACACTGGCAGTCGATTTCAATTTTCCCAAGGTAAATTAAGTAGACTGTCATTTTATCTAATTAAAATCTTTTTTATTATAATAAGTACTATATACCAGTTATTCTACTCATTTGTGTCCTGTAAGCAGGCTCATGTTTAGTAGTGAGAAATCAAATTTAGTTTAATTTAAAAATGATGGCACTACATGGAAAGTTAAAAGATTGGATGCATGATGACTGCAGTCCTCAGATTCTCAGTGGATTTTTTACTTAAATTAATCATCAGCAAGCAACTTTTTGTACCTCATAAATATTTTATTACGCCACTGTACATTTGTAGTCAAAAAGGCATTTGCATTGATGGATCATCTATCTAATAAATCATGCAAAATAAGCAGTATGGTTCTTCAATGTGCTCACATGTGATTAATGTTGATGATGGTTAAATTTATAGGGTTGCAAAATTAGTTTACCCAGAAAAATATAGTTGTGGTGAGGTCCATTTTTTTTGCGTGTTTCACTTGTGGCAGCTCTGAGACAGTAGCTGTAACATCCTACACCCGCCTCTCCCCGAGCCACAGCACGTACTGACCTGGTGGCATTTTGTGCTTCAAATATCTCAGCCTTAGCTACTTTAATTGTGTTTCAGAATTTTTTTATTTTAGTTTTTTCCGGTGAGCAGTGCCCACACACTTGACTTCATAGTGTGGCGTGCTGTTGTGTTTTTTTTTTTCAGGTTCAGATAAGGTGACCTTTTCTGCAGTTGCCTCCTGAGCCTCTTTGAGTGTCTTTCTGTTGTTGTCACTGCAAAGCGAGACGTGCTCAGGTGTCTCACCTCTCGCCAAATGACCAGCCTTAACAAGCACTTGCTGGGATTTTGCTGAAGTTTCATCCATCATACTTTTGGCTTCTCTTTTTTTTGGACATTGTCTCATCAGTATTAGTAGTGTCATGATCAGAGTTACTGGTGACTGCTGAAAGCACTGCATAATTGAGCTTCTCTGCCTGCGGGACAGTACAGGACACTCCGTGCTACACTTTCCAATTTCGCATTTTTTGTCAGAAATGTGCGCCGCATTGAAATGATTGCCACTAACCTGTATGTTTTATACATTTTCTCTGCAAGCCATATGATCACTCTTGGCTGCTCCAGCTGTTGTTTTAGCAGTCTCGCCTGATTTAACACGGCCAATTGTGCTGCACTTGATTTTATGAATAAACTCTGTAGGCGGGATCCCCTTGGGTGGGACCGAATCAGTCACAGCTGCAAGGGTCTCTCCACTTTCAGGTAATGCATTGCTGCTTATGCCGGACTGCTCCAGCAAGTGTGTGTGTGCAGCGGATGAGTGATTTTACAGGCTCTCCTTGTTGTCAGAGCATTTTTTATGTCTTTATAGGATACATAGTGGACCGCTTTATTCTCGGTGTCTGTCGAGCTCTGTGGGTAGCCTTTAACAAGGGCTGCAAAGGTTGAGTGATTGTCTTTGTATCGGATGGGGCCTGCTGGCTTGGTCTGATAGCCTGTACTGAAATATCTCAGTGCCCATGATGATGCCGTGTGCTCTGTGTTTCTGTTCTGTTTTCTCTTTACTCAGCAGGCGGGAGTTTACCAGTTGAGAGAGTTGGAGAAAGACACACTTATCGGACTGAACCATTGATTGGAGAGTTTCATTGGACATCAGTACCGGCCACTGGTGCCAAAGACACAAAATCGTTTTGTGTAGCAGTGTTTTTTGTTTTGTTTTGTTTTTAATTCAGAAGTAACACTCATTATCTGGTCTGCAATCTGCTGGGTGGACAAACTTGGGACTCGAATGTAACCTCTGAAATTGTGTGGAGCAGGAATAGCACCATCAGCCTCAGAGCCTTGTGGCCCTTAGGAATCATTGTGGGGTTTTTTTTGTTTTTTTTAGTGACATTTGCTCCTTGATGCTCCACATCAGAAATAGCATCATTACTCTCATCACTGGGCTGTGCTGGGGGACTACATGAGAGTTAATACTAGTGTCAGTGTGATCATTTGTGTCAATCAGCTGGTGTTGTAAAATCATTTACAATATTTAACACTCACAGCCTGTTCAGTATTGTGAATGGCCTGTATGGTAAACACAGCGGCTTTAGTGCTCATTTCATTATAACTGTCTGTTTGTCGATCTGTGTGAGGCGATGGGTTTTCACTGCATTGTTTGCTTCCTTTTTACCGTCTACTTGTTTGTGTATATTATAGAAGAGCTGAACTCATCACTCGGTTTTATGTTAATCTGTCAGAGGCTGATCTTATAGCTCTGTCAGGCTATAGGCGCCAGGTGAACCGCCACCTCCAAGCAGCATGAGATTAAGCAGCGGCGACATGCCGCTGAGAGAGAATTGATTTTTTCTTGCTTCGAGGCTCATTGATGCCATTAGGGTCTGTGCAGATCCCTGTTTGTTATCGTCAACAGGAGCAGGCAGAGCATCCAAACTGTCTTGCTCTGACAGTCGAAATGAGCATATGCTGGCCCGAACACATGTTGGAGGAGGAGGAGGATGACTGACCTTGTTGAGGGTGCAGCCGGGGATGTGGTCCTCCTATGACAGTGCTGCAGCCGTGGGCGGTTAATGACTCATGCATTTGTTGTACATGTACTTTTTCAGGCAAGTCATGAGATTAAGTGGCACTTGACACTGGAGTCATATATATACACACACACACACACACACACACACACACAATATTATTGATACACCAAAAGTAGAACTCTTTACTAAACCTATGGTGTTGAGTGACAACATATTAGTGGTGCTGTTTATTACTGAGCGCGCTGATTTAATTGCCTGGCTGAGTAGGGGAACTTTTGCCATCGGGGGATTGCCGCAGTGCTAAATCCATATCTGCGTGAGCATTTAGGGACCACATTTGGTTTTAGCGGCCCCTGAAAATGTAGCATCAACAACTTTGTCCTGAGCACTTTCTTTAGCAAGTGAAGACATATCGCCAGGCCGCGTAGGCAAAGCCCCCCTGGGTAGACATATGAGCTTTAATCTGTGCGTATTGCTTTTGTGGGAGGAGATGTCATTCTTGATCGTTGTAGGGCTCCGAGCGCTCAGAGCTGAGCGTAGTTGCCCGTGATTGCTTGTCACTTTGTAGGGAAATGGATTATTTTTCATTTCAACAACTTTTGCAGTATTTTCGCCCAGATGAATGGGCCTTTGCTCAGTGGCTCCCGACTGTTTAATCAAACCGTGGCAGCGAGACGAGCGTGGAACACTGTACCCTTTGTCTGCGTTAAGTTCTTCAGAATTAGTCGCTGGTCCAGGGGGAACATTTGTCATGTCCTCTCCCCCAGTCTCCCTGTTATATATGATGTCTTCCTTTCTTGCTGTTTCCTCTCTTCTAACCTCCGATCCATCCTTTGTCAGAGTCTCTCTCTCTCTCTCTCTCTCTCTCTGTCTCTCTCTGTCTACCCCTCTCTTTCTCTCTGCTTCTCAGATCCAGCTTTGCTGTGTATTTTAGTCACACTTCACTTTTCTTTGCAGCACTTTCTTTATCTCTTACTTCCTCCTGTCTTTGTTGTGTCTCAAAGTGGCATCCTCCTCCCCTTTGGTGTCTCCACCTTTCCCTCTAATTGTCTTGGCCCTGTGTTTGTCCATTTTTCTGCCCTCCCTCTCTGCATTCTTTATTCATCCACTCTCTAGTATTCATTATTTCTTCTTTCCTGCTCTCAGTTTTATCTCATCTTAATGCTTCTCTTCTCCTCCCCAACTAAGTATCTTCATTTCTGCATTCCCCTTCCTTCTGTAAATTTAGTATCTCTTTTGTCTCTATAATATCTCCATCCTTCTTCCTCTGTCCTCATAGTATTTTCTCTCTTTTACTCTTTGTCTTCATCCTCTGTAACTACAGTCAAACGCTTCTCACTTTTGTCCCCCAGTCTCAGATTGGGGATTATGACCGACTGTCTCATGAAGCCGTCATAGTTAGATTTCCCTTTGTGGTTACAGTCTTGAATCCTCGGGCAACAATGTAAATATGAATCCTTTTGTTCTGATGGTTTGGGTTTTTTGGCCCAGTAAGGCTGAGGGATGTGCCGTGAGCTGCTCATTCTTGCAGTTCGATGTGATGCATCAACACGTTCCTCACCACTTTGGGGAGCTTCAGTGCTGACAGGCGTGTTGTTCACTGACCCCCTGCTGAAGTTCAGAGGTTGGTTTTGGATTAAAAACATTTTTGAAGTTTGTCAAGAGACTGAGCGAGGCATCCTAGCACTTCTTACCGGAATACATGGATTTTGACAGTGGTTCCCCAGCGCTCAGCTTTTTCACAATATCTTTTCTTCATTCTTCATTCTTTACCGGGTTGCTTACAGGGTAAAGTGACTTTGATGAACGATAGCGTATTGTGGTTGCTGAGCTCGGGTTCTTGCTCTTGCTTTCACTAGGATATGAGTACCTTAGTGTTTTTTTTTTTCTTGGTGTGTACTTGAGTGACTGATGACATCTCAGCAAGAGGCCAAGTTTCAGCTGCATCTTGAAGATTTGATTGGGGAAATACTCACAAAGTTTTGACTTTGCTTTATAGTTTTATTAGAGGATAAAGAGTCTCTTTCCCTCACACCGGCAAAAGTGCGCTCGAGAGGGTTTTGATGACTTATATCTGTGTTCACTTGTTCCTCTTTTTCTCCATCTGGCTGTGAATTCCAATGAGGTTGTAGACAGATTGAAATCTTTACTGAGTGAGTCTGAGGAGGCATCAGATGACTGTGCGGGCAGAGCTGTAGATTTCTCAGCGGACTGCCCTCGATCACTCAGGCAGGTCAAACACAAGTTCGTCATAGAGTTCCCTCTCTCTAAATCTTCTGCTGTGTCATTTCGGGGAGATGGATTGCATTCAACTCAACGGATTCTCATCTCTGCTCGGTTTTAAAATCCCCCTTTCGGTTTTGCCTTGGTATCGTTTGTCATCATTGTCATTATCGCGAGCAGCCAGGTTATCAATTACACGCGGATGAGATGCAGATTGAACTGGATTCTCTGTCAGCGGATGTGAGAGTCGGTGTTTCTCCGATAACTGTTATCAGAGTGTGAAGCAAAAAAAGAGGCTTTCACAGCACCTGCGGACAAATGGACCTCTGACTCCGAGGTGTCATTCATCATTGTTTCAAATGCAGCTTGTGCAGAAGAGTAAACAATCTTCCCGTAACGAGAGATCAATGGGATTCCTGATTCAGGCTGATGGCTTGTCCGTCATAGATGTGACAGACGTTTGCGTTTTCCTGGAAACGAAACGCCCTCCGTTCAGTGAGGCAGTTGTCGCTAGAGCCTTTGTGATTTGTGTTCTCTCGGAAGGTCGTGTTGGTCTGGTGTCAAACAAGCCCACCCCTGGAAACTTGGCAGGAGCTGCCACTGCAGCGTGTCAGTGTGTGCTCTCCATTGTTCCTGCCTCTGTGCCGTGACTAGTTGTGACACTTGTGGCTTTTGTTTGTTCTTTGTGGTAACCTTGGAAAATCTTTTTTCTGCCCTGACGGCAAAGAAAACAACAACACATCGCTCTCTGTCAAAACTTTGCGTATCAAGATTAATAAATATTGTAAATGAATGATTATTATTAGTATTATTTCATTTAGACTGTAGTGCATTTGAGTTAATCGACCAAATGAGTCAGGTTACGTCAGAAACTACTATCTCATTGTAAAGAGACAGGGTGTATTTATAATGCTGTTTTGATGACTGAGGGTGGTGTTCTCATCCCCACCTAATTTGTGCTTATCACCTTCACTGATTGTGGACACTAGGAGAGAGAGTGTCGGGTGATAAATTAGGATGGTGACTAATTAAACAGTATTTTTAGATGCATCTGCATCAAGGACTACTGCTCCTGTAGAAAATGTAGTGTCTCTCTGTCGATGTGTCTGATGAATCCCTAAGTAGTTTTATCTGCAGTATTTGAACTGATGCATGGTTTAGCATAGGATTTCACTTGCCTGTCTGTATAGGTAGCACCACCGCAATACTAAACTGGTGTGTAATACATTATCAGCCTTCGTGGCTTTGCAGCAGCCCAATGTAATCATGTTTACTTTCTTAATGGAAAAATCAAGTATAGATTTCATTTTTTTTTTACACATTAAGCAGGAGAAATTCTGGTATGAGATAATAAAGTCTCATTGGTGCTGTTAAGTCCTATTTCCAATTATGCAAGCCCAAGTGAATATGTGTTCTTATTACTGTTTAATCTGCCAGAGCTGAGGGTGTTAGTTGTTTGCACGTTGTGTCATCCATTACAGGGAGCGTTTGCCTCCGCAGTTCATTTATAGATGGATTAGATTTCTCAACAACTGCGGAGTCACTGCAGGTACGATGCAGACAACAGGACTAGGAGATATAAAACGAATGTAATATATTTCAGAATTAATATCAATATGTTGTTTTATAATAATGTAACAAACTATATTGAAAAAGCCACACCTTCTTTCTGACAAATCAAAAATCTCATAAAATAACAGTTTTTTAGTTTAAGATCGATACATAACTATAGACTGTAAACGTTTACACTGTAAACACAACTGCAACAAGGTCATGTTCCCCCAAATCCACATCTCGTAGCGTTAATCCATGTCTAATTCAAATTCCATCAGTATCTAATCCTGCTGAATCAATATTAGTGTAAGAATTCAGCAATTACCGTTTATAATTATCTACACAAATCAATTTGTTGGGATTTGTATTTATCTGTAAGAAAATTAAACAGTAAGATTTAAGTTATAAAGTATGATAATAATATTGTATAATATTTTATCTACCGACGCATGAGATAGACACATATAAATTCACATGGACATTAAAAAACAAGGACAGCCAAGAACATGCTTATATTTGACCTTTATGTGGATTAAGCAATTAGAAGCATGATCTTATTCAAATTGCATACATTTTTGATGATACTCGAGATAGCCTAGCATAAAAAAATCAATAATAAAACATTAGTTCAAATGGAAATGCAAACACAAGTTTAAAAAAAGGTAATAAATACATAATGATACAGTAGGACAACAATACATACATTATGAAACCAGCTGTTGACTTAAGTTCATTTGAGGAGCTTCATACAGGAGAGCAGGACCTCAAATCCATGTAGTTCTTGAAGTCTGCTAATGTGTCTGGAAATGAAGACAAAAGACAAACGCTGTGACTATGTGCTCACTGGATTAGCCTTTACTTCAAAACTCAATTTGGGAACTGTAAGCTTTGGAACAAAAGACCAGCATGTCCTCTGCTTAGTCATAGCAGAGCTCTGGATTAGCCTGGATTTATGGTAAATTTCTTCCTTGGAACAGAGAAACATGCTTTTTGTAGCTAGCTTTTGTATGGACACAAAGCATTCCGGAAGTATTAAGCTACCTACACTTTTAAACTTTTGTTTTTCAATTTTTGCCAAATCATTTAAGAGACAATAATGAAACGAGATTGTTTTAGCTCAGTTGCGTCACATTTCTCTTTATCATTTAGATGATAAGATGTTCCGACACCTTGACTGATATCCACTTGTGCTAATGTTGTTTATATAGTGAACTGACAAAACACCTGGACTCAGATCGACACAGCCTCCCAGGAGCAATGACTGCATTTTGCTGCACAGACGTTGTCTTAGCATCTCATGCAGCATGGCGCAGAAGTAGCAGCACAATATCAGTGCCCAGCTGAGGGTTTCCTGACACTTTTCCTGTCATTGCAGCTGGAACCTAGCAAATGACATACAATTGACAGTTCTGTGTTGGAAGGAAAAGCAAACAGGAAGCGAATAGCGCGATTAAATTTGTTTACAAACACACACGCATTGACATAAAATGAATATATTTATATATTTATTTCACACTCCACTCACACACATGCATATATATGACTGTAAGCACACTTAATTTGCATATTAGGTCCACCCTGAAATGTGATTTGCAAATGTAATGGTAATGTTGACGTGTCAATCGTTTCTTACTTTTATCAGACGCCCATGCCAAATGACTGACAGCGGTGCACACTGTCACAGGCTTAATGGCATATTTAGTGGCAGTCTGCCCTGTTCCCTGAGCGGGCAAGCACAGAAATTAAAGTGACATTATGAAAGTAAAGTGATATGTTCATAGACTCTAACTGAACATTAAGGTTATGCATAAATGAAGCAGAGAAGTCATAACGATATAGATGGTTGGGAAAATAGAATATTATTTCTCAAGTAAGATTAAAGAAAATAAATCTACCGCAGCTGTTCTGTGTGTTTACCTTCAGCAACCGGCACATGGGCCGAACCACGTCCCCCTGAATAATATGCTGAACAGCCTCAGAGGACTGAGGAAGGACGTTGCTCAGCACACCTGTGGCTCTCGGCAGGACAAAGAAGAATGTTGGCATTATAAAAGTAGACAACGTAAGACAGAGTGAGGTGAAAAGGGGAGGTAGATAGGAAAACAGCTGAAAACAAAAAAAATGGCAGGATTGCAAAAGATCAGGAGACAATGGCTGTGAGAGAACAAAATGTACCAGAAGGACAAACTGCTTCAACTGGATATAAATTGAATGGGTGTGTGGACATAAAAAAAGGAGAATAATAGCAAAAAAGACAATTGTCGTTTCAAGATGTGAAACAACAGTTGGTGATATGGACTGTGCAGTATAGATGGTGGGAGAGTTACGCAATTGCGGTGATCAATTTAAGGACAGGAGGATGAAAAGAAGCAACGAGGGAAAGCATGAAAAGCATAAACGCAGGAATGGTATTCAGAGAAAGCTCGTACTTGGGCACACTTGTTCAATTACATGTTATCATTATGTACATACATATTATCATTGGGGCCATGATTTAGGTATTTGAGGGCACAAATGAAGCACTATGAGCATTGGAATTACTATAAAGAGGGAACAGGATGACTATAATTACCAGTTTTAAAGTGACGACACAGAGCTTCCACTTTAATCAATACAGCTTTCTTCTGAGCGTCACTGCTTTCATCACTTGTGCTCAAGGCAGCGGCAGACAGCCATTTTGCAAACTAGGCTCTGATTAACCCACTGCATGCTGCCTACGCAGCACCAGTAGGCAGACACACAATTTATTGTCAAAGTGGAAAATAAAACTGAACATGTAGCATGGGGGAGGGGAACCTCAGACCAATGTAAGGTACAAGGACTTATTCACGCAAGTACGCTTTAACAGTTGAGAGTGAGATGAGATGTAAAGTAATTCATCGAGATGAAGGGAATAATTATTGTGGAACTCGAATGGAGTAGCTGAGTGTGCAGTGCGGCCTTCAGAGCGGATATTGCTCTCATTGCTGAACATCAGGCTTCAAGGTCGCCACCAGGCTTCTCAGGTCTCCGCTTTCAAATGTGCAAAGAGAAATTATAGCTGTTAAAGTGTCAAGTGCAACTCGAAAGGGTCAAAGTGTGTATTTTCCTCCTCTGCAAGAGCAACAACAAAAATAGCTGGCGAGCGTGCCAGACTAGGAATAAATCAAAATGAGAAGAGACAAGAAGCGGAGATGACTGTGGAGGAAATCCTGCCAGCCAGGCAATAAGAAAACTAAAAAAGAGGAAAGAGACAGATGGGTGGAAGTGTGGTACTCTGAAGGCATCGCGTAGACAGTGTGAAACGGCTCTAACAGCCATTAGCACAGACAACAGCACCTGGGGCCAGAGTTTTAATCAACGGTAATGGCACATATACAGGATCCAGTGAACATTGTGACCTGCTGTTACCTTCTTTTGGGCACACTGCCAACAAGCTCGCAAGCCCGTTACTCAAGACAAATGTCTTTTGTTTTCATCTAGTTACCAGAACAAATGGCTTCTGCGTTCTAGGATGTACACAAGCTTGGAAAACAAACAAGGGCAAACTTAAAGTCTCAAGTCAATGTTTTTCAAACCTTCTGACACAATAAAACAATGATGTGATGAATGCAGTGTTAGGGTTACAAAGGTCGCTAACGTTTATAATTTTTTTGTAAGTTATGCAATTGCGTTAATGTTGTGCTAAAGTAATTTTTACTCACAGTTGGGTTCCTCCATCACTGTCAGTCAGCAGGCCTCGGCAGCAGTCACAGAGTGCAACAGCATGCTCCTGCAAAACGGCAGGGACAGAAAGGTGGCCCAGACAATTTTCACATACATATCACCTCTTAATTGGTGACATCACACAATCATGCATCGCACATGGATCATACTCCAGCTGATTCCCCTGTCCGTTTTACATTTATTATGTAAAGAGAAGTGCATTTTGTGCATTTTCATTTTCGCAAATTTTAAATTCTCTAAAGGTGCCAAACCAAACTTAACATCTGATAACTTCACATTAGTCATTTGGATTGGCATCACCAGTCTTACCTGGACAACTGGAGAAGTCACAGATGACAGGCTGGTGATCAGGCCAAGCAAAGGGTAAAGGATCTCTCTGTATCTTTATACAATGCAATGCCTCTACAATCAGAGCTAGCAATATCTGCTCTGAAAAATTGCATACCAATAAAAGCCTTTTTAGAGTATAGTGTCAAAGCTGTAGTGAGGTGATTTATTCCTGTATTCGCCTAAACTGGATATGAATTCCTCAATTATGTATGTGATTTTCAGCATTGAGATTGAAATCGTACTAACAATGGCAATCAAAAAGGCCCTCCAACACTCTGAATCTCTCTGAATGTGCAAGTGTGTGACGGTAGATCATCTCGTCATCTCGAGCCACGCTGCCAATGGCTGATATCAGCCATGGAAGAATATACCGATTAGACTTGCTGATATTTCTCTGAAAAAATAAAATAAAAAATAATGAGCTATTTGCCTAGACACACACACACATACACAGACATGCATCTTACCAGTGTTGATGCAAATGAAACAATGACACAGTCTGTCAGCACATTCCTTAACTGAATACAAAACCTGTAAAAAAAAAAAACCCCAAAAAACAAACATTTTGCTTAAGTAAACCAGTAAGAACTTATTGTTCATACATAACATAACTGCTCAGTCAGAAATAAACAATCAACAACTTGCCAGGTAAAAACTTTCCACATTGCACAAACTGGTGCCCAGTATTTTAAATACCCCTACAGACCCATGTGGTCTTTTACACTCTAAAATAAACAAAATGTCTGGATCGTCCACATAGCAATATCCACGGCAGCATGAACACACTGATCCAATTAAGCGTCTAAAGTGAATAGAAGAACAGTGCATTTTTGTTGCGTAACTCTCTTTCAGCCATGGACGGGGGAAATTGATCTCCCCATTTCACTGCTTGACACCTTGACTTATTTCCTGCTGTGCTTGAGAGCCTGGGTTGTCCTTTCATGTCTGTTTTCATGAGGCGCCAGAGAGAGAAGCAGGTTGAGAATGGCCTTTTGCCTTTGAGTGACATTAACGCTGGGCCAGAACGTGTTGATTTATTAAAGAGGCCAGCTTTCCTATTTTCTCAGGGGACCTCTCCTCTCCACATGCCTGTCGAGATATCATGTATAATATGGGTGGATTATAGACTGTCATTTGGATCGTAATCTCAATTTGGATAGATTAGTGGCCTGATTTGAAAGATCTCATTCTGAACCATTGGGATTGGGATTTTTTATATTTTGTAGTTTCACTTCGTATCCATGGCTTCATTGCTTGACATCAGTAAAACATTTACTGATCTGCCACAACGTTAAAACCAGTAAACTGTCTTAATGTTGTGGCTTATCCCTGTATGTATTTCCTTATCCAGATTAAATCTACAGTCGTATATTTTATGATGTAGTTGTTTTTTATTTGGATGTTTCTCAGGAATACTTGTTTTCAGCAGCAAAGTTCTCCAGAATGTTGACCGCTGTTTTCTCCTGCTGCTGCGTCGGCTTTGAGAGATACGCCATGAGGTTCCTCACTAACCTTTAGATCAAGATTAATAATAGTTGTAGATAAAAAGAAAAGGGGCGGAAAAGAAAAAGTGAGTCAGTTACGTACAACAGAATGTCTTCATTGTATATGATTAAACATGCAATTTTGTATTCTATAACGTAGGTGTCCACCTTAAGCTCGTATAAAAATTAATCAAGAACTAATCTTCACCTTTAATTAACTGAGATTATTTTATTAATGAGTAGATGGGGAATTTAAAAAATTTAATACGTACTTGGAATGGCAGTATGAATAATGAGTACATACAGTAAGCAGAGCAACTCATTGGTTTCATTCTAGGACGACATAAAAAAATGCCTTACATGTGCACATCCAGGCTGTCAATGGCTAAATGTCTGCCATTTGGCTTCTGTGAGTATAAACACAGTAATGCCAGACATTCTTTCTGTACTGCATCATCCTCAGATGTTACTAAGCAAACGGTGGCCTGTCTGGTGCCTGGGCATGTCATTAAAATCTTCTGGTTTTCATCTGGAAGCAAAGGAAAACAATAGGTTTACTGGGCACAGTAGCTTGTTATGTTTCCACAGGCACTATGATATGAACACCAATACTATATATACGTTGCTATACGAAAGATACACTCTGTTGTGTTGTTGTTGTTCCTTGTTCATATGATTTTAAATACATTTTTAAGAGGTTCATGTAGATTGAAAGATAATTACTGGCATGATTTTAAAAAAAAGGCTTAAGTATCACACAGTCAAACTGCGCAGTTAAGGGCACAATGCTATGATAAAGGACAATGTCAGTATTTCATCAACTTAATTTCTCCCTCTTTTATCTGCTAAATGAATGGGAGGCAAATGTTACACAGACAAAGACAGCAAATGAAGTGTTACTCAGTGATCTACGTACCATTTCCACAACAAATAACCCTCCATAATTTCAGCACAGACACACAGAGCTGTCGGCTCCCGGCGGCCTTTGTCTTCCGCAACAAGCAACTGTGGAGAAAACAAACACAATGATCGTTGCTCCTTTCTTCTTTTAACTGACAATCCAAACCAAAGTCCATTGTTACTTCTATTACCGTAATTCTTTCACCTAATCAAACTGTAGCTTGAAGAGTATTGTGCATAAAGGCGTATCAAATATGCCTGCAATGTTTTTCTTCAGCTCTTTAGGGCTGATCAGAGAGGCAACAATGTCACTAGTCGTCTTCGCTCAGTAGCTCAGGTACGGTTGCGTTTCAGTTGTTGTGTGGTTCACAGCAGTGTTGTTATTGGCCATTTTCATCAGATTCAGACTGCACGTTTTTTTTTTTTTTTGCACTGTGTTTTTGCACTCTACTTCCTGCACATTATGTTCTAGCTCGATTAATGACGTGGCTAACAATGGACAACGTGGAAAGTATGTGGCAAGTTAATAATAGCCTTAGGGATCTGACAAGAGGGAGTCATAATTGGTATCTTGTGCAAAACACCCGCTCTTTCAGGACATAACACAGAGCCTTTGCTCATTTCAGCACTCATCTAAATCTCCAGTGAGATCATCTTTTCCTCTTTGAGCTATCACACAAACAACCAGACAGCGGACAGAGAATCATCTCTTTGGTTTAGGCCATCATTGTCTCTGTATGCCCTCATCTCTGAGTCCATCTGTCAAAGCTCCTCTGAGGGCTGACAGCAACGGTACCTCTCCCTCTGGCCTCCTTACCTCCTCACTGTGCCATTGCTGCAGATGACACCAAAGCCATTGTTCAGTCTGAAAAGGCTCTGGTCTGTACCTGTTAGAAAAGAACAGTAGCTAGTGTAAGAAGACGGGAAACTGTATATCATCACTTGGTAGCTTTGAGGTTTTAGAGAAACACAATACCTCTCTCTATTAGTTTACCCTGACTTGTTTACTGTCGACAGCGGAAGAAGAGAATAAATAAAATATGTTGAGTGTGTGATGCACAGGTGTTTCCCACTGAAAATGAGCCCAGATATTCAGAACAGATACTACTTTTTGGTGAAGGTTTGTAATGTCAGCCCTACTGAGATGTCATGTCTCTTTAAGGTGAATGGCGCCAGACACATTCATTCATTCATTCATTCATTCATTCATTCATTTATTTGGGGGAAAAGCAGCAGCTCTGCAGGGTACAGCCGGTGCAACAAACAAATAATATGTTACGAATAGTGACAAAAACAGAAACACACCAAAAAAATAGAGCGAGCATTGTAATGTAAGTTTATGTTCAGTCCAGCAGTTCCTCATCTGTGTGTTCAAAGTATCTGATGTTGTACATGGTAAGAATGGGCAATGCAGTGCAATGCAAAATGCCATAAGTATTTGTTTACAGATATTTTCTTGCTGAATTATAACAATAGAAACACTGCTGAGAGGGCTGCTGACCTTGATTGTAATGTTTAGCTGTTGCACAAAACGTTGCAATTTCTGCCTTGTGGCAGTAGCTAAAAATGAGTTACATTTGCAGCATGGACTTTTTCAAAGTCAGTTGTTGGGTCAAACACATTCACAAAAATATCAGCAGCTGACAGAGGGGATGTGAATGACCTGGTGGAGAACAACTGCTGCTTGACTACACGGGCCTCATTTCCTCACAGTGGAGGACTTTAAATAATTATCAGCTACTTTTCAACCTGATGCCACTTTTATCTGATGGGTGCACGAGGTGAGGTATCTCATGCCAAACAAATGTGCCACCTTGACAGCACAAGATCACAGCTCAACTCCTCCAGTGCCAAGAAGGAGCCAGTTGATAAGGACATGTGTCTGCTTAGTCTGGTTGATTCCATTAAAAATGTATCCTTGACCTGCAAGCACTGTGCCAGAACAAATTGAAAGCAACCTATGGGTTGTCCTCTGTGGCCCCTTTCCCCCATTATGTTTGTGGTACATGGTGTCGTACCTTCATGAAAAGTTGAAGTTGCTCTTTTTCAAGTTTTATTTACTTTTAGCTCATTTTTACCAGAGATTCTGGGCATCCCAGCAGCAGCTCACTGTT
The DNA here is from genome assembly GCA_016785345.1 of Trinectes maculatus. Classification (NCBI taxonomy): domain Eukaryota; kingdom Metazoa; phylum Chordata; class Actinopteri; order Pleuronectiformes; family Achiridae; genus Trinectes; species Trinectes maculatus. The sequence goes on from JAFBJQ010000692.1 coordinate 493,380, forward strand.
TGGCCTAAAATAAATAATGACCATTAGGGGTATAACAATCCTTGTGTCACCATGGAGATGGAGCCATAATAATCCAATATTGCAATTAGTGCAATTTACTGTTAGTGTTCATGTTTTTTTTTAATAGAACACATTATTTATAAAGTTCATTCATCAATACTCATTTCATAATCCCTGGTATATTGCATACTTCTGTCAGAAATCTTAACAGCCAGTGGACAGGGACCACCATTCACTAGCTACCTCTCTAAATCTGACAGGACTAAGTGCAGTTATAGCTCTGAAGTGTTCAAATGGACACCCGTTATCACAAACGTTTCATTTAATCGCACCCGAGACGGCTTTATACTATTTTTCTTTCATCCCACAATAATACACCTCTACCTCTGTCTACATCAGATGGAGCAAGCAATTGCACAACCCTGGGCCTAAACAAAAAGCTGTGGCAGTAACCCAATATTAGTCTTTCTGTCTTTACAAATTTATGATTCATAACAACATCAGTTAGCTGACGGAACAGATGTGGCTGCTGAATGCTACACTCATCAGTTCAGCAACCAAATTACATCAGCGATTACAGGCCAAGGGAATGTCTAATTCTGCTAATTGAGATATTTTAAAAAGATCACGAATCAAATCGTCACTGGAGTTTTGCTCACCATCAGGATATGCAAAGTGGTACATAAACTGTAATATTGTTACAGCGTTACATAATGACACTGTATTTGTACATAACCTGTATGCAGTGAATCACCAGGTGTGCCTAGGTATTGCTCTTTAAGCGTGGTTTCATGGTCAGGCTTAGTCTGATAGATCAGGACTGTCATAGAACAAAAAAACTAAGACAAATTAATTTTTGCAATCCCCCTCAACATCCGTATGTTATTATCCTCCCTCACTGACCTTTTCATTTTAGACAAAAATGGGAACCGGCGGACTAGTGAGGCAAGTTATTGAGATTTACACAAAGAGATTAATAATAAAATATGTTGCGATTGTGTGAAGCTTCTCCCAGAGGAACACTCACAGTCAGTAACTGCTTGTAATAGAATCTCCAATCCTCCAGAGTAGTAGAGGGGCATCTGGACGGGCTCTGACAGCTTCTCCAGCAGCTGGGGCACTATCGTGGCTTTTCCTTCTCCCTCGTCAAACTCTTGCTTTGCATTCATCTCCTGAGTCTCTCTCTCCTCTCTCGAATCTACATGGGTCAGGTATTCTGCATGGAGACGAAAAGAATAAGCAGACTGATCTGACAGAAATGTATTCCATAGCCGTGACTTTTGTTGCACTGTCACAGGAAAAAAGTGAACAAAAGTCTCCTGAGCGGAACCTCGCCTGCCTTTCGCTCAATATGCAGAGAGTATCTTGTCATAGTTTTTAGCAGGATGAAACTTTTTCAATGGCATCCTCAAAAAATGTATTGATTAGATTAAATAGCTCCTGTTGTGCTATACCATTTTCTCCCTCCCAGTTTCAGTTCCCATCATATTTTCAAAGCAGTGTCTTGACTGAAAAAGAGAAAACATTTAGTCTGACACTGTTTATATAACGCGCCTCACTGGCCTCTTGTAGACCCATGAAAATCAGTGTGATCCATGCACAGTATTTCAGCACCAGAGCGGATATGGAAGATTGCTCTGTTTATATGTAATATGCTTATATTTACTTAAGGATGCTTATTTCCTTTGTTTTACTACAGTCATACAAATCTCATAACGTGACGCCATGCCGTGTGTAGCTGAAAAAACAGGTGCCATTAGATGTAATTAGTGATAATTGTACTTGACTCATTATATTTCTTCAGCACCAGATATGCTTTGCCAATTTGGAAGTAAGCCTTTATGCACTTCTCATTACACTGATAGAGAGAAAATTATCATGGCGGTGTATTAGTTAAAGCCTTTCACCAGCAATGTCATATCAACACTGGCTGATTTAATATTTGATCAGACTAGTGCAGTAAGGGAGAGAAGGCTGGCCACTTGTTTTATAAAACCAGTTATCATTTGAAAACACTGATTTCATTATAAACATGCATTTCGATTGAAACTAAAGACTAAATCACTCCAAAGATATTACCATAGTAGAAGAGCCTCATCAACACTGTATATTTTTTCAACACAAATGCTTACAGTCTAGTCCATTGTTAAACCGCCTAATCTATTTTCCTACCACATATATCTACACAAATAAGGCAGCAAGTGACTGACCCATCTTCCCTGGCAGGCCGTACCCTCAGGGCCCATTCATAGTCCCTGATGGCCTCTGTGTACTTTCCTAGCTTGATGTAGGCTTGAGTTTAGACAGTGTACAGTAATTGGTAAATAGGGATATCAAAACCAGCAAAACAAAGTAATTCTGGATAATTACATAATTACAAGAATGTAATTATGAATGTAGCATTAGTCAGTTGATAATATACAGCTGAGCAGAATTTCAAGAAATTAGGTGGGGAAAAAACACAAATTTAACTATTGACTGCGTGTCAACATAATTTACAGATGCAACCTTCTCAAAATCAGGATTCATATGCAATGTGAAACACCGTCTTATAATTCCCCTACATTCCATTGTAGCTTTGATGCTCATGAGCTTAGTTTTTGCTGGCAGAGATTTTTATGAAGATTATGGAGAGAGAGGCTGAAGACAGGAGACTAAATTGGACGGCTCGAGAAAAAAAGGCAACTGTGCAAGTAGCTTTCTGTTCCTGAAAGATGCAGTACAAACGCTGTGATGCAGTACAAACAGCCATCGCTGTAATACTAAACAGCGGTTTTGTAGTCTTCCCGGACATAAGCTTCATTCCCCTTGTCTTTGAGTGCTGTAGTGATGCAAACAGTACATTCAGAATGACATGGTTGCTAGTCCAACAGGGATCAAATCACAGCGGTTGTACTGCATCTTTCAGGAACGGAAAACTACTTGCGCAGTTGCTTTTTTTTCTCGAGCAGTCCGATTTAGTCTCCTGTCTTCAGCCTCTCTCTCCATAATCTTCATAAAAATCTCTGCCAGCAAAAACTAAGCTCATGAGCATTAGAGCTACAATGGAATGCAGGGGAATTATAAGACAGTGTTTCACATTGCATATGAATCCTGATTTTGAGTTCTCCCCCATCAGATTTCTGTCATGCATTTTAAATAAATCAGATACAATCTTCAAATTACTGAATTGCAATTACCAGTGCAGTTTTTGAATTACACTTTTGCAAGCCATCACTGATGACTGTCGAGATCCCCGCAGGGTTTGTTCCATGTATGATTGCTTAAGTGGTCTCACATAGACAGATATTTAATAGATATCAGTTGGAGGTAATGGAAATGCCGGTTTGTTTTCGCCTCAGCCTCAAGCACATAACTACTTTACTTCCACACGTTTTAAATTAAACGTATGCTGTGTTCAGTCTGAAAGCTTTCACAGACATACTGTAGGAGTGAAAGATTTATGCATTTGCTGGTATATTATTTGTATCGATGTTTTCTTCAGGAGGAACTGAAAAGAAGCATTGATTTGACGAACGGTTCTTTCATATGGAGAGTACTGCATTCACCCTGCTCACTCAAGTAGGTTGTGTATACAATAAAAAAAGTTAAATACCAGCTTCTAAGACTGGCCCAGTGACGTCTCAGTGTATAAATTCACTCCATCACATGGCTTCTGCCACAATGTCCAACGTGTCCCGGTTTATCTATGGTGTTGTGCTGGGGTGTTCTGAGCAGTAAATACTAGAGACGCCTTTCTACTAAGCTTTGTAAGAGTCATCTGGACAAATCAATCACCAAAGACATATGTGCCTTCCTTCATCATCTCTGAATTATCCATTGCAGTAACTACTCACCACAACACATGGTGCTCTGATAATGGAGTGAAGAAGTCACTTCACACTTTCAACCCACCAAATTGGTAAGTGGCAAATGGCACAAAATGTGGGCAGGCAACTGTAATGCCATTGACACATCTTGTACAGCATCTGTCTTGTATAGCTCATGTTGAGTCACCCACCTGTCAAACAGGCACTGTTGATTAAAAAAAACCTCTTTGTTACATTTGCAGCACACGTGCAGAGAAATGTTATTAGACACTACATCTCTACTCCATCTCTAATCCTATGTAGCATGAAATTATGCTACATGTAATTGCGGCGTATGTTTCTGCGTAATTAAAAATTAACCTTCACCGAATTCACTTCAAGTCGTAATAGTTGATTGCTCCAAAAGACTACCGGAGTTATGTCAGAAAAGGCAGTTTCATTATCAAGGCTACTGATATTCACACTTGATGCTGAGAACCCAAGTGAAGCGGACTGCATGATTTACATCTGCCTTGGAGGCAGTGAAGTACGTCGTTCCCCGAAAACCATTTTAGTGTAATCGCCTGCCTTGAGTGAAAACACATTTGAATATATTCAAATAAAAAACATTAATTTGATGTTTTCTTGTGCATAATGAGAAGTGTTTCAATTCAAACGACAGCCATTGAGATTTGTTTTTTATTGTTGCTTACTTGGACATGCATTCTGTGGACGCAAAAACAAGAAAAAGAAACAGTTAGAAAACTATTAAGAAGAATCGGTCGGAAATCTTCTCATTCTTTTTTACAGGTTAGAAAGTTTCAGGGCAGGAAACGACAACGACAAGAGGTTGTTGGCTGTTTTTATGTACTTGACAGACAGACAGTGAAGCAGGATGAGAGCTAGAGAGAAACGAACAGACAGACAGGATGAGGAAGATGAGACAGACAGACAGACAGACAGCGAGAGCAGGTGTGCAGCTGTGTGCGGACGACATCATGCATATCTTTACACAGGAAGGCAGCAGTGGTGGGTTTGTGTTGATTGTGGTCTTGTTGGCTTTCGGCCTGCAGGATTTATACTTGGCAGTCATGTAGCAATCAGCTTCCTCCATTGCTTTTTGTTGGATTTCAACCTCAGAAGATTTTAGGTCTGTCACCAGCTCGCCTAAAAAGAATTGATTTACTTTGCTGTTTGTGGCCTTCAGTTGATGTTTAATATCTGTCACATATACCACATATTTTTTTTAAATGCACATTTTATGATCTTTGAAAACTTTGTCTACTTTGCCATAATTAATGTTTCTTTCTTTTATTATATGACAAGAAGTGTTCCTTTCTACCACATTTCCTATTCTGTCAAATATCAATCCTTAATTTAGGCATGACATAGAAATGAATTAAATATTTACAAATGCAGAGTTAGAACAATCAAAAAAGTAACATTTATGCTTGACGAGTGACAATATTTTAACTGAAACAGACTAATTTTCTGTAAACTACTGACTGATTAACACTGTTAAGACCTGATAGAAGTCATAATGTGGGACCTAAAAGTAGACAATATTATATCTGCCAGGCTAGCTTACTAACAATGTTTGCAGCTGTGGTACTCACTTATTTTGTCAACAGAAAACTTAACGTTTTTCCATGAGACCATGCATTTGGTCTCTAAAGCCTGTTTTTATTACTGTGTGTGTTAGACAGCTCCATGTGATTTCGCTAGCACTGAGTTTACCCCCACGTGTGTCAGCGTTGCGTTACCATGGTGATGTGATGTGACGCTTTCAGGGCCGCTGGTACGCCCCATTACCTCTCTGCTCTCTTCCGTCATTATGCAATAATATTTGTAAAAAGCTAATGGTTGAAATTGAATTGAAGACTAGCTGAAGTGAACCGAGTGTCTTAAATCACACCGAGCTTTCCTTTACACAAAGCCTAACGCACAAAAAAACAGTTACTTTTAAACAAAACTAGTCCCAAGAAATGAAAATCTAATTTCTCCTTTTCTAACCAAAACTGTCTCCTGTCACATAAAACGCATGTATTGCCATTAACAATATGCAGTACTCTGCTCTCACGTTATCATGAGCGCACTGTGTCATCATAGAAGTCCTGACGCTTGTTTTTTGGTCTTTCACTGTGACAGCATTTGAAGGCAGCACCGCTAGTGATGGATGTGAATGCTTATAGTTTTGCCCCATCCCAAACTATGAATAAATTATTTATTATTATGCTGATTTGACTGAAAAGTTTATATTGGCCCTGTACATGTATTCTGTGCATCTCTACTGTGCTCAGCCGTCAGTGCAGGAAGGCTGATGATCTCTCCAACACTTTTCAGTCATCATCTTGTTATGATGGCGCCCAACAATATAAGTTAACTCCCTCCTTGCTTTTTGTAGTCATAGTTCAACACTGCCTCCTTGTGGTGAATGTTTCTCAGATGACAGAGTTATGCAAGTATAAAAAAATAATCAGATTCAAATCATAGAATACAATGGATAACCTTTTATTTTAGAAAGGAGGAATAAGATTTCTCTACTGAAAAGAAAATTATCATTTATATATTTTATATATAAATAATAATAATGTGGAAGTTAAATATAGTCACAAATGCAAGTAGAGGAAAAGCCCGGCTTTGATCAGCCTTGACTGTGCTCCATGGAGTCTGTATTTGGATATTGAAGTCAGTCTTCCTGCTGTGACAAAACAGGTGCAGTAACTTATTATGATGGCTATTTTTCTTTATACTTTGTCTTTTGTAGCAAACGTGGTTGACTTTAGCAGCAGCAGTTGATGTAAAGTAAGCAGCAAAGCATGGGCAATTTCAATACACAGGATTTCTTTTACATTTCTTCCGTTGGTTTATCTCCTGTTATTTATACTACATATTTAGTAACCAACTGACTTTGAAATTTCAATAACTACTGGGGCTGTCTTGGAGCTTTAATACATGATTAGAGGCATTCTTGTGTGTAAACATGGTAATTTCACACTTTAGGCAGTTGAAATTGATAGAAATTGCTGGTTGTCAAAAAAAAAGTGGCATTGTTGTTGAGTGTATGAGTTGGCAGCAGGGTATAGTCAAATATCACCCAAATTTAAACATTTTCCATGATGTGGCAATGATATGCCAACTATGCCTGTCAGCTATTAGTGCTTGTCTGGACCATTTACTTCATTGCCATAGGGGAGATGCATGGGACATTCCCTCTAATCATCAAATGTTGCAAAATATAATGGGATGATTTTGGCTTCATTCACATGTAGTAAAATACTAGTTATATTGTATGTTTGTAAAAGTAAAAGACTACTGTATTACATCTCACAAACTCCAAAGTGACAGGTATTTATTGTCTATAAATAGCAGGCTGGAATGTTTTCCACAGTCAAGACCTTTACGGTCAGGAGGATTATACAAAGACAGGGAGGTCCTATCTTTGATCAGGAGCATGACAAGTCTTTAGACATCAAATCAAACACACATGGAAAAGGTGCAACTTGGAGATGTGATTTACATAAAGATAGTCCGTGAAAATGATCGTACAGCTGCTGTTAATGTATTGTGTGACAGAATAATTGCTAAACTTCAGTGTACATGACAGCTGTTGGGAAGTAATAAACTCTGCTACAGTGCAGTATGTGTAGATTGGTAGGGGGCTGTGTGTATGGAGTTATTTCAGTCATGTCTTGCAGACAGGATTTTCCATGGCCAGTCTCCATCTGCTGTAGATGCGACAGTGTCAGGCCTCAGAGGTTGACAGATACTGGCAGCACAATGCTGTCATTGATTAGATGCTCTCCACTTAATCTGGCTTTGCACAATAAATTTGCTCATGGCTCCAGTCTTTCTTCTAAGGTTACTTCATACGTTGAACTTCAAAACTGTGCCGTAAGCTATAGACCATTATGACTTCAGTCACTGTTGTTTTTAAATCTTTTATTAAAAAAAAAAGATTTGATAAATAACATGTAGTATGTGGAACTCTAAAAGAAATGTACAGTAAACTTGCCATAAATTGTTGAATATGCAACTGATGGTCCTGATCAATCCTCTCTGAACTTATCTTAAACTTAAGATTTGACCTGAACAAAAAGAAGTCACTTGAAATGCATAGAAATAAATAAAATAAACATGGGGAAAAAGGCATTGTAATTTAACAACACATGTGTCATGAGAACAATTAGTAAAAGTTAATAAAAGTACTAAGTCTGTGAATATTCTCATTCATCCAGGTCATAGTTATCTTCAAGGAGATTGAATCGAACGCAACTGGATTTTTGGTTTTTGCCTTTTTGAAGACGT